>JASAND010014880.1:0-28753 GCA_030248195.1 Trissonchulus latispiculum
GTGTCAGTGACCTTGTTACTGTTTTCGAGCGATTGAAGGAGAACGCCTTGTGCATAGCCATAGTAGAGCTCCATGAACTATTTGAGGACCAAGTGCAGCGTCTTCAATACCGTATTGCTCGATATTTTGCAGGTTTAACTATGCCTACTAATCCTAATCAACTGGCATAGAAAATCGATTTTTTGAGGTTGTCCGTCTTATTGAGAAATCGATCCATATATATTATATATATATATATATATAATATAAACAACAAAAAACAAAAAAGCAATTGCCTAACACAACGGCTACTATAATATTGGAGCATGAATTTCCAAGGTATTATATATAGCAAGGTTCACAAAAATTCCAAAACCGAATTTTTTGCCGGCAATTTCCGCAAATGAAGTCTGATCGAAAACTTTTGGTACCGGCAATTTGCATATGCAAATTTCACAGCTCGGCAGCTCGTAGCGTGAGTAATAAAATTTTTTGTGGTTTTTTGGTGAACGAATTCACAAAAAAAAAAATCACTGTTCACAAAAAACAATTACTGATCAGATCTGATGTTGTGGCTCTTCATGCATAGTTCATAGTGTTATTACTGCAAAATTGGACCCCCAAGTTCAGGTTGAACTCGAATTTTCGGCTCCGCTGGGTTCAAAGTGCTCCACTGCACCAACTTTGCCATGTTCCCATTGCCTATTGGCCAAGGGAGTACCTGCAAGCCTGGAATGTGGTCACGGGAGCCCAGAGCCTGGGCAAATCAGTTGCATCGAATCAGTACCCATTGCTGTTCCGCGCCTAGGTTTTTCGGGCGCGGGGAATTTGGCAATAGTTTTGTGTAGTTTTTGCCGAGATAGGTGATCCTGACCACCCCCTGCTGGGCCACCGGGCTCGATCTCGGTTCACCGCGCTACTCAGCTACTCGGGAGGCAGGAGACAGTTCACTTGAGCCCCAGGAGGCAGAAGTTGACAGTGATTTGTGAACTTGTTCACAAAAAAATACCTAGATCTAGGCCTGGTGGGAATTTCTTATATTGGATAGCTTAGAGTTAGACATGTCACATGCATATTACAAGTGTACCTGTGCAACTTCATAGTACTGTGGTTTCGTTTAGTGGAGTTGAGGGTTAGTGGTCGCCATTTTGGGCAAGTAGTCGAGGAGCCGTTTGCCAAACTTCGTTGGGGTTGGGACGCCACATGCTCCTTCGGCTGTGTTGTTGTGTCGTCTAGGTGGGTGATTTTTTTTTGTGAAGTTTTTTGTGAACCTTGCTATAGTGTTAGATCAGACCATTGCCAATTCACAGGGGGGGGGGGATTCCCCCCCAGGATACCTACTCCAAATTGAGGGTTGCCTACCATCTATGCATGCTTCTTCATCCGATGCTTGCTGGGACGAAGTGGAGGTGGAAGTGGGGACCCACGTGGGTGCACCCTGATTCAGAAGGCAAACTTCTCAAAAATTTCCGGCGTGGTTTTTAAAGTTTCAGTATTTAAGCAATAAATACGCTTGATTTTTGGCGATTTCAAAATAGCGCAATTTTTAGCATTTTAGAAAAATTTTCGCCCGAAAAATTTCAGCTCCCCGAAGAAAAATCTCTAGAATAAGCCCAGGCTTGACATGCCAATATATATATATTGGGGATCAACGCTCTTGCCGGATTCATGCACCCGGATCCGAGTCTACCCAATTCGGCCGGAATTGAATCTCGTGGATCTGGTCAAATATATGTAAATTTTCAATTTTTGTTCTGGTATTGCTAATGTTTGTGAATTTGGTAATGTTTTAATGTTTTTAGTGAATTTATATATAATATGTTTCAACGTTGCAAATGATCTAACTAACATTTGTTTTATTAGTGTCTCACAAGTTTGGGCGTGCCAACAGTTTTTCTACAATCAAAGTTGTTCATACAGCTGAAGTAGAACATTAATGTTAACTTCTTACGAAGCTTCATCAAACCAATATATTACAAAATAGTTCTAATTTCAACCAGCATTGTTAATTTGAAAATCCATTTCAGTCTATTATAGCATCTCGACAGTTAAACTCTCTAGCAGCGGTTGACGTCAGCCTAGCAAGTACAGTACTCACCGCAAACCATGCGAATAAACTCAGAATTTTCGTTTTCATCATTTGAGACGCCAGATTCGGCTTACGTATGCTTGTACTTGTCTATTTATGTATTCAGTGTATAGCTTGAAGCGCTAGTATACTTATTAAAAAAATATTTAAATTCGCTAATCTATTTTATTAGGAAATTACTTTAAAAATTCTAACCGTTTAATGATTATACTTAATTTTGCAAGTTATATAATTGTTAATGGTTAGCCGCTGTAGTGCACAATTTTCGAGAATGAATTTCTCAAGTTTGTCATTCAGAAAAGTTCAAATTTCAAACACCCAAGGAGTCTGAAAGTAAAACCTTAAAAATTACGTAAAATTTTGTCTATGGATGTCCTAAATGACCACTGTGGAAGCCTATTTAATACTAATTTATAAAAGTATATATTATATATATATACGTAATTATAGAAAATAGAAATTCATTTAGCATGACATGCTTAAAGAAGTGCATTTATTTTGGGTCCAGCTTGAATTTTAAGATAAGGGGGGTCCAGGGGGGGGCTCAGTACCAATAATTTTGAAGAAAAATTGTTTTAATTTAGAGCACTCCAGGTATTTATATTTTAGTTTTCACACAATTTCTACAGCTAACTGCAAAAGATCCGGATCCGGATAATTTCCCGCCGGATCTCGGGATCCGGATCCGGATATGGTCCGGGAATCCCGCAGGATCCGGATCCGGATATCCGGCCGACTCCTTAATATATATATATATATACATATTAGTCGCGGCAGCGACCCCTATAATATGTGTGAAAAAGTGGTTGGAGCAGCTCGCGCAGAAGCTGCGCAAAATCCCGCGCAATTTTCATGCGCAAATTGTAGAGCCATATGCTCCGTGAAGTTTCAGCCCCCGCGCGTCTCGGACCGGAAATTATGGCTGCGATTTTTTTCCGGCTTGGATTGTAATATGCGATTTTCCGCCACGAATTCTAGCAGCGTCTATAAAAATTTCCCAGAATCAACAGTACGCCACAGCGTTCTAAGCTCATGCGACATTTTTGTCGTCGCCGAGCTGCTGATTTCTTTTTATATTCAGAGCATATTGAACTAACTAATGTCCAGGCTGTTTCTTTACTCTACCAATAGTGGCCCGCAAATGGCGAAAATTCGAAAAATGAAAAATCGAAATTTCTCGCTAAGTATTCAACTTTGAAAGCTCAAATCTTCCCCCATATAATGGTTTTCTGAAGAATCGATTTCCCGCAGTCAGTTCTGTGACCCATTCATTGTTAAGCTTTCGTCGTCGGGAAATTCGGAAGTCCACGTGTTTCTACCTTGTCTAGAGAAGACCGGGTTTTACGGTTTTTTGCCGTCGGAAACCGCTCCGGAGGCTCCATGGGTACCCAAGGCGCCACGTCCGATCTATTTTGCTGGGCTGGCGTCTTGCCGTTTCCGGTCACGTCAAGTGGCAATTTGGTATCAAATGAAGCTGAGCAACTTTTCCTGCGTACCCAAAGTGGCTGTAGAGTGCTGTGGTGGGTGGGGTGGGACTTGTTTTTAATTTTTCAAAAGTGGTCAGTCAAATGAAAGTTTGGTGCAAACTGCGTACCCAAGGGTTGCAGATTTTCATTATTTTGGGTGAAAAAATTTTTCAAAGTCAAATTTGGCATCAAATGAGTTTTAGCTGAGCAATTTTTGTCATAGAACTGCGTACCCAAAGTGGCTGTAGAGTGCTGTGGTGGGGTGTAAATTTTGGGTGAAAAACTCAAATGCGGTAAAATTTGCTGAGCACTTTTGCTTTTCAAACCAAATTTAAAAGTATATGGTGTTCAACACACATATTATTCCTTACTTGTATATATATGAGCTTCTAAATGTAATATTCCATCAGTACACTGAGAATTTTTATAGACAAAAAGGAACTTCCTATTATATCGGCAGTTAATTTTTTCTCCACTGACTCTACAGATTACGTATATATATTATTTATATATAATTTTTTCTTTTCTTTTCATATAAAGCCCGTATTTAATGTTTATAGCACCTAATATATATAGCTAAATATTAGAAACAATGAATATATACGCACATATATATACGTCCGACTATATTCACAAATGTTACACACACATTGTACACACACTCTATATATCTACTAAAAACTCATAAACGCTCAAATATGCATGCACTACTTCATGAGCACAGAAGGACCTGCACATGGGTTGCACATACTTGCCAAATCCCATCACATGGCCATATATAAATGTCAATTGCCAAATCATAGTGTTGGGGTGTCGACATCAACCCACTATTTGAGTACATACTGGTTGCAGAAATTACAGTACTACATTCTGTGAAAAACGAGAAGTAACTCGCATGTATACGAACGTATATTTGTGTAATATCAAGGAGGTGTATTTGCCAGGTTAAGCACTACTTGACTCGCCACATCAATCGACTTGTCTAGCTGCTCCAGGTTTGAACACTCGGCAGTAGCAATCGGGTTCCGTATAGCATCTCGGCCCACGTCACAAGAACCTCATAATTTCCATCAGAAAAAAGGAAGGTTCTCAAAATCGACCCCATTTGTACGTACAGGATAGCAGCCAGTTT
The DNA here is from genome assembly GCA_030248195.1 of Trissonchulus latispiculum. Classification (NCBI taxonomy): domain Eukaryota; kingdom Metazoa; phylum Nematoda; class Enoplea; order Enoplida; family Ironidae; genus Trissonchulus; species Trissonchulus latispiculum. The sequence goes on from JASAND010014880.1 coordinate 4,667, forward strand.
CAGGCATGATATGTTTATAATATGTATATATATGTACCCAATCAAATTCATAAACTTAGACTGCAAATTCTGTGGATGAAACATCCAATATCCCAATATGGGTAATCAATGGTGTAAAAAAATTTTAGGTCATTTTTTTTTCACCCTACGATCTACACTTTTCGGTACACTCCGGAATTCCAGAACCCCTCCAGCAGTTCATGAAAACAAATAAAACTAGGCAGTAGAGGATCATTTCTCCCGAAAAATTTCAGAACCCCCAGAACCCCAAGTGTTCCCCATCAAAATTTTGAAACTAAATATATGTAGTCACGGATCAAATCTCTTCGAAAAGTTAAGAACCCCCAAGAACCCCAGAACCCCCATCAAAAAACGAAACTAAACATATTTATAGATCAAATCTCTACAAAAAATTCCCCCCTTCTCAAGAAACCCCACGAACTTCAAGAGAATCAAAAAACCGAGCGGAAAGATCAGAACGCATCAAAAAGTGACTTTTACCTTGACATAATTCTACGTTCCGGCAGTTTGGCTGCTAAAATTTTCAGCAGTTAATTTAAATTTTGCTAAAAAATCTACGTGTAGTTTTTGGTTGATCTACCGCTGGTAATTATTTGAATAATTTATGAGACAAACTCGCACCCGGCAGCGGCAAGTGGCGCCGCACTAGTATATATATACGTGTAAAGCGAGTCTTACGCTTAGCATCTTGCCGATGTGCTGGCTAAAGTTTTATGGCCATCACTCGCAACTTAGCACTAGCCACTGTAAATTTCTAGAGACGCGAGGTGACTGAGCATATATATTCAGTACAACTTTTATGGAACCGGTCCCGCGGCTCAAGTCAGATTCAGATCACCAAAACTTTTTATAGACAAATTCAACCCGGCATATAGCCGGGTTGGTGTTGGTCTAAATTATAAAAAGTTCGTATATGTTTCCTTTTGAGTGACTGAATCTGACTAATTTTTTTCTGGGACCGGTTCCATAAAAGTTGTACTAGTATATATGCTAGTACTCGCGTCCTAGAAATTACAGTGCTAGTGCTAGTTGCGAGTGATAGTGTACCATAAAACTTTTAGCCAGCACTCGACAAGATATGCTAAGCGAGTAAGGCAACTTGACTCACTTGCAGTATATATATACTAGTGCGCGCACTAGCGCTGCGAGTGCGAGTTTGATCAAAATCTCATAATTATTCAAATAATTATAACTTGTAAATAAGTCAACCAAACTACACGTAATTTTAGCAAGAATTTGTAACAATTAACTGTGAAAATTTTAGCACAAACACTTAGACGTTAGGGCCCATGTCAAGATAAAAGTCACTTTTTGATGCGTTCTGATCTTCCACTTGATTTTCTTGAAGCTTTTATTTTCATGGGGTTCTTGGGGTTCTGGGGGTTCTTAATTTTTTGTAGAGATTTGATCTATAACTATGTTTAGTTTCATTTTTTGATGGGGGTTCTGGGGGTTCTTGGGGTTCTTAACTTTTCGAAGAGATTTGATCCGTGACTACATATATTTAGTTTCAAATTTTTGATGGGGGTTCTTGGGGTTCTGGGGGTTCTGAAATTTTTTTCAGGAGATTTGATCCTCTACTGCCTAGTTTTAAGTGTTTGCTGGAAGTTCTGAGGGTTCTGGAGTCCGGGTGTACCGAAAAGTGTGCGCGTTGTCTGGGCTTAAATTAAGGACCAACTTGTTGTTCTTGTCGTCAGCTTTCGATTGATACCCATATTGGGGATATTGGATGTTTCATCACAGAATTTTCAGTCTAAGTTTATGAGAAAAGCCAGGAGGACCCCCCCCCCAAGTACACCCCGGTTATATGCTACAAATTTGATGATTGAGATACATATATATACATATTATAAACATATCATGCCTGCTGAAGTACCTGCTGAAGGAAAGGATCCGCAACGTAGTCACGTACAAATCAAAGTCCTGGATGCAAACGCATGAAAAAATTTGAGAACCTCCTTTTTTTCTGATGGGGGTTCTGGGGGTTCTAACTTTTATCTTGACATGGGCCGAAGTGAGCAATGCTATACGGAAGTTTTTTGGAACCCGATTATATAATCTGCCAGTGTTCAAACTTGCCAGCAGAGCAGCTAGACTAGCAAGTCGAGTGATAGTAGCATAGTTGTCGAGTCTAGTAGTAGTACTTAACTTATAGCAAATACACCTCCTTGATATTACACAAATATACGTTCGTATACGTACGCAGTTATATGCGTTATATGTCGTTTTTTTCACAGTCTTAATTGTGGTTCTGCTGGCGCCAGTGTCTCTCAAATAGTGGGTTGATAGTCGACAACACTATAATTTGGCAAGTGATTATTATGTGTTATGTATTGGGATTTGGCGGCTGCCTGCTGTATGCCGACAGCTTATGTGCCTTCCTTCTGTGCTCATGAAATAGTGCATGCATATTTGAGCGTTTATGGCAGAGTTTTGGTATACGTGCTCAGTCATGTAGATATATATAGAGTGTGTGGTATATCTGTGTATATATATTTTTTTGATGACATACGTAGTGCATATATAGTCGGACGTATATATACTTGAATATGTCAGTTTTCAGTTGATGCTTATTATATTGCGTATATGATCATTGTTTCTAATATTTAGCTATATATATTAGGTGCTATAAACGTGTATATACGGCTTTATATGATAGTGAAATTGACAAAGAAACGTTTGTTTTTGGATTATATATATATATATATACGTAGTCGCAGCGGAGGTTCAGTGGAGAAAGAGTTTTCTGCCGATATAATAAAGTTCCTTTTTGTCTATAAGAACTCTCAAGTGTACTGATGGAATATTACATTTAAAGCTCATATATATATATATACAAGTAACAAAAATGCTCCGCACAAAAGGGGATAATATGTGTGTTGGGCCTATGTCTATCCTTTAAATTCCGGTTGAGAAAGGCACAAATCCGACACCGCAAAAGTTGCTCAGCTCACTTAGGGCTTTCATTTGATACCAAATTTTACCACATTTGAAAAATTTTATTTTTCACCCAAAATGGCTAAGTCCCCACCCCACCCCACCACAGCACTCTACAGCCACTTTGGGTACGCAGTTCTATGACAAAAGTTGCTCAGCTCACTTAGGGCTTTCATTTGATACCAAGTTTGACCACTTTTGAAAAATTTTATTTTTCACCCAAAATGGCTAAGTCCCCACCCCACCCCACCATAGCACTCTACAGCCACTTTGGGTACGCAGTTCTATGACAAAAGTTGCTCAGCTCACTTAGGGCTTTCATTTGATACCAAGTTTGACCACTTTTGAAAAATTTTATTTTTCACCCAAAATGGCTAAGTCCCCACCCCACCCCACCACAGCACTCTACAGCCACTTTGGGTACGCAGTTCTATGACAAAAGTTGCTCAGCTCACTTAGGGCTTTCATTTGATACCAAATTTGACCACTTTTGAGAAACTTTATTTTCGACCATTTGACCCTCCCACCCGACTGACCCTTCAAACGGCAAAGTAGAACCAGCCCAGCAAAATAGGTACGTCGGACGGCAAAACGAATACCGGGAATGAGCTGGGCACACCAGAAAACCCCTATAGACAAAGTTTTGAGAGGCCAGGTAGAGCCTACTATGGACCTCCAGGAAGCGGTTTCCGACTTGACCCTCCCGACGGCAAAGTAGAACCAGCCCAGCAATATTGACACGTCGGACGGCAAAACGGATACCGGGAATGAGCTGGGCACACCAGAAAACACCTATAGACAAAGTTTTGAGAGGCCAGGTAGAGCCTACTATGGACCTCCAGGAAGCGGTTTCCGACTTGACCCTCCCGACGGCAAAGTGGAACCAGCCCAGCAAGATGGATGGGTCTGACGGTAAAACTGACTGCGGGAATCGATTCTCCGTGCCAGAAAACCATTATATGGAAGATTTGAGCTTTCAAAGTTGAATACTTAGCGAGAAATTTCGATTTTTCATTTTTCGAATTTTCGCCATTTTTGACGGGCCACTGTGGTCGCTAGGGAAGTGATAAAGAAACGCAACCTGGACCGTTAGTTAGTTCAATATATGTAATTTCTGAATATAAAAAGAAATCAGCTCCAGCTCGTAACGTTCGACCTGAGCGACGACCACAAAAATGGTCACTTTTCGCTATGAGCCTACGAGCGCTGTGGCGCAGCTGCGGCGCAAAAAAAGTTGTGATTCTTAAATTCTTTATAGGGTACTACTAGACCCCATAGCCCGTTAGGTTGGCCCACCGCTGCAGATCACGTGAAAGCGGCGAACATTATGTACAATACAACCATCAAATAGGAGAAACCGGAAAAAAAACATCGCAGCCATAACCGGTCCGGGGCGCAACTTTTTAACGGTAAGTGATACGGGGCTGAAACTTCACAGACATACTAAACTCGATGTGCTCTACAATTTGCGCATGAAATCTGCGCAGGATTTTGCGCAGCTTCTGCGCAGCTTATTTTACACTGTCTCCAGCCACTTTTCACACATATTATAGGGGTCGCTGCCGCGACCCCTATGATATGTATATATATATATATATTAGGGATCGACCGGATATCCGGATCCGGATCCTGCCGGATATTGCATATCCGGATCCGTATCCGGATCCGGCAGAAAAACCATCCGGATCTCTTTTGCAGTTAACGAACCAAAGGAAATTTATTACTGAAACTAAAATATAAATGCCTGAGGTGCTCTAAATTATTTTCTAGATGTGATTTTTCATGCTAAGGGTGTGGTTTTTACTGGGGGCTCCCGCCCCCAGACCCTCGCGTATCTTAAAATTCAACTGAACCCAAATAAGTCTACTTATATTTTGTTAAATACTTCTTTAAGCATGTCATGCTAAATGAATTTCTATTTTCTATAATTACGTATATATATATAATATATACTTTTATAAATTAGTATTAAATAGGCTTCCACGAGTGGTCATTTTAAGACATCCATAGACAAAATTTTACGTAACAAGGTTTGCAACTTTCAGACTCCTTGACGTCTTGGGTGTTTGAAATTTGAACTTTTGTGCTTTTCTGAATTCTTAAGCAATGCTTTTAATAAAACGATAAACTTGAAATTCATTCTCGGTAATACCAAAATTATAACACTTACAGCGGCTAACCATTAACAATTATATAACTTGCAAAATTATTAAACAAGTATAGTCATTAAACATTAAACAGTTAAATTTTTAAGATGGTTCTAGTAAAATAGATTAGCGAATTTAAATATTTTAATAAGTATATATATACTGACGCTTCAAGAATATACTGAATACATAAATAGATAAGTACAAGCATACGTAAGCCGGGCTGATACTTTCATCCTAACGATTTCGTCTCAAATGTTTAATGAAAACGAAAATTCTGAGTTTAATTTCGCATGGTTTGCGGTGAGTATGTACTTGCTAGGCTTCAGCCGCTGCTAGAAAGAGTTTAACTGTCGGGATGCTACAACATAATAGACTGAAATGGATCAAAACGTTTTTCAAATTAACAATGCTGGTTGCTAATAAAAGTAGAACTATTTTCAGCAACAACACGGTATATATTGGTTTTATTTTTCTCAAGCTTCATGTAAGAAGTTAACATTAATGTTAATCTACTTCAGCTGATTTTGTATGAACAACTTTGATTGTAAACTGTTCCATGTTTGCGATTACGGCACGCCCAAACATTTCATAACTTTGTGAGACACTAAGCGAAAATCGTGTCTTTCAAGCTAAATGTTAGTTAAGTCATTTGCAGCATTAAATAAAGCGAAATTGTTGAAACATATTATATATAAATTCACTAAAAGCATTAAAACATTACCAAATTCATAAAAACGTCATAAACATTAGCAATACCAAAGAACAAAATTTTGAAAATTTACATGTATTTTGATGACCAGATCCGGATCCGGATCCGGATCCGGCCGGATCCAGATTGGATCCGGATCCGGGTCCGGATCCGGCAAAATTTTGGATCCGGTCGATCCCTAATATATATATATATTGGCATATCAAGCCTGGGCTTATTCTAGGGAATTTTTCTTCGGGGGCTCTTTGGGGGGCCCTCGGAGGTCGAGTCATTCTTGCGGTGGGCGAAAATTTTCTAAAAACATGCTAAAAATTGCGCTATTTTTATAGTAATCGCCAAAAATAAGCGTATTTATTGCTTAAATACGCAAAACTCGACTAAAACCACGCCGGAAAATTTTTGAAAGTTTGGCCTTCTGAGCAATTTTTTCAGGGCAAAATTTGATGCCAAATGGGGCACCCGCTTTTTCGGGGGGGGGGTGTTTATGGGGGGTCCCCACCCTTCCCTCCACTAGAATAATCCCAGCAAGCATCGGATGAAATATGTAGCTTATACATAGATATTGAAACAGCCCGCATTTTTATTGGGTAGGTATCCTGGGGGGGAGCGTTCCCCCCCCCTCTGGCACAATTATGTGTGGGTAATGTCTCAATGGTCTGGTCTAGCTTACTATATAGCAAGGTTCACAAAAAAAAAATCACCCCGAAAATTCACAAAAAAAAAATCACCCACCTAGACGGCTAACAACAAGCCGCAGCCGGAAAATTTTTTGCATGGTAATAGCCACAAGTCCCAACCCCAACATATGTAAGTTTGGCTGCCGAGGCTCAACTCCTCCGACTAGGGTGCCCAAAATAGTCGACCCACCCAAAATCGGACCCTCGGACAACTCCGGACCAAAATTGAAATTTTTGCTGGTACTCACTATGGACTTTGCGCAGGTACCCCATATTATGCATGTGACATGTCCTAACTCTAAGCTATCCAACCATATATTGGATTCCCTGCCAGGTCCTCTGGGTTCGCCACCGGTGGGTGATTTTTTTTTGTGAACAAGTTCACAAAAGAAAAATCACTATCAACTTTTTGTAAAATGCCTCTGGGGCAACCGCTAGGGTAAAACTAATGCCAAATTCGAGCTCAGCCACCCGGAAAACCTATATAGAGCATGTTTTAGGTACCTCAACCCCCTTCTGGCAGACGGTCCGGCCGATGGACCCGGCCCGGACCCTCCGGACCCAGGGGGTGGTCAGGATCACCTATCTGGGCAAAGGCTACCTAAAAACTAATGCCAAATTTGAATTCTACGCACCGAAAAACCTATATAGGCGAGTTTTTAGGCTTCTGGGACCTTGAAATAAAATTTTTGGTCAGTCACGTGACCCCGACCCAGGTCACGTGACCCTAGGCCAAGTCACGTGACCATTCCAGATACGAAATTACTCCGCCAAATTGTTTGTTCTGTGCTTACTAGAGCAATAGAACACAAAATAAGTGGATTCCTAGCTTCCTGGTATCAATAATAAAGGTCAAGCACATTGGTCTGGGTAGCCACTTTGGACCCGGGGGCCGAGAACCAAAATTCGAAGTTCAGCCTGTTCAAAAAAAACTTGGGGGTCCAAATTTTTTTACGTAATAACACTATGGACTATGCTCTATTTATGCATGAAAAGAAAAATTTCCTAGCTATATCCTGAGATCAGATCCGGTGGTGATTTTTTTTTGTGAACGAGTGATTTTTTTTTTGTGAATTCGTTCACAAAAAAAAATCACAAAAATTTTTTATTACTCACGCTACACAAGTGCTACCTACGTGAAATTTGCACCATATGTAGAGGGGTCACTACCGTTCCACAAGTACCAAAAGTTTTTCGATCGGACTTCATTTGCGACATTGCCTGCAAAAATTCGATTTTTGATTTTTTTTTTGTGAACCTTTTCAAAGGTGACTACACATCATTCTGCAGCTGCAGTTTTTCACATGAGAACTTTCAGAATTAAGATCTGATGCGAAGTTTGAGAAAGAGTTTGGCAAAATACGGGAAACATGGTAATTTAGGTGTTCATACTGAAAATTAAAATTACGGTTGATCGATCGATCAAATCGATCCGGGCGATCGATCGGATCGAACCGGATCGCCTGCTATCGGTCGGATCGAATCGATAGGTGATTTTGGCTGCCGATCCGATCCGATCTACATCACTACTTGTTATTATATTTCAGTATCATAGGGGTCGCGGCAGCGACCCCTATAATATGTGTGAAAAGTGGCTGGAGACAGTGTAAAATAAGCTGCGCAGAAGCTGCGCAAACTACTGCGCAGATCCTGCGCAGATTTCATGCGCAAATTGTAGAGCGCATCGAGTTTAGTATGTCTGTGAAGTTTCAGCCCCGTATCACTTACCGTTAAAAAGTTGCGCCCCGGACCGGTTATGGCGGCGATGTTTTTTTCCGGTTTCTCCCTATTGGATGGTTGTATTGTACATAATGCTCACCGCTTTCACGTGATCTGCAGCGGTGGGTCAACCTAAAGGGCTATGGGTTCTAGTAGTACCCTCTAAGGAAATTGTGAATCACAACTTTTTTTGTGTCGCAGCTGCGCCAACAGCTGCCGCAGTGGCAACGCAAATTCGGCTCGTAGCGAAAATTGATCATTTTTGTGGTCGTCGCGTCAGGTTCGAACGTTACGAGCTGGAGCTCGATATCTTCCATATTCAGAAATGTACATATCTTGAACTAAGTATCGGTCCAGAGTTGCGTTTTTATCCTTCCCCAGACCACCCACCAGTGGCTGGTCACAGTTTGCCGTCGAAAAAAATTAGGGTCGAAAATGCGGAAACCGTCGAAATTCCTGGAGGACCATAGTATTCGGAACTTCTGAGCCTTTCAAAACTTTGTCTATAATGGTTTTCTCATGTGCCCATCGCATTCCCGGAGTCAGTTTTACCGTCCAGACGTATCTATCTTGCTGGGCTGGTTCCACTTTGCCGTCGGGGAGGGTCAAGTCGGAAATCGCTTCTGGAGATCCATAGTAGGCTCTACCTTGCCTCTCAAAACTTTGTCCGGTAGGGGATTTTCTGGTGTGCCCAGCTCATTCCCGGTATCCGTTTTGCCGTCCGACGTACCTATTTTGCTGGGCTGGTTCACTTTCCCATTTGAAGGGTCGGAGTCGGGTGGGGGTCAAGTGGTCGAAAATAAAATTTCTCAAAAGTGGTCAAATTTGGTATCAAATGAAAGCTCTAAGTGAGCTGAGCAACTTTTTGTCATAGAACTGCGTACCCAAAATGGCTGTAGAGTGCTGTGGTGGGGTGGGGACTTAGGCGATTTTTTTTAGGTCCAAAATAGAATTTTTCAATAGTGGTAAAATTTTATATCGAATGAAAGCCCTAGTGAGCTGAGGACTTTTTTCCGTAAAGACTTTGGGCATACCCAAAGTGTCCGTAGAGTGCAATGAATTATTGGGGTGGGAGGTGGGGACGAAAATTTTTCGAAAAATATGCTAAAAATACGGCCATTTTTCAGGCATATACTATAAAAGTTGATTTCATAGCAAAAATTAAGCAGATTTAGTGTTGAAAAGGTCAAAAATGAGTAAAAATCTCCGGCGAAGCCGGAAAATTTTTGAAAATTTGGCCTTCTGAGCGATTTTTTCAGGGCCAAAAGTTGGTACCAAGAGGGGCACCCACTTTTTTTGGGGGGGGGGGTGGGGGGGGGCTTTTGGGGGGGGGAACGATTTTTGGGGGGGGAATGGGTTGGGGGGGGCCCCCCCCCAACCCCCCCCCCACTAGAATAAGCCCAGAAAATGGGTTTTCTGGTGCGCCCAGCTCATTCCCGGTATCCGTTTTGCCGTCCGACGCACCTATTTTGCTGGGCTGATTCCACTTTGCCGTCGGGAGGGTCAAGTCGGAAACCGCTTCCTGGAGGTCCATAGTAGGCCTTACCTGGCCTCTCAAAACTTTATCTATAGGTGTTTTCTCGTGCGCCCAGCTCATTCCCGGTGTCCTTTTTACCATAGGACTCAGCCATCTTGCTGTGCTGGTTCCACTTTGCCGTCTGGAGGGTCATGGCGGCAACCGCTTCCTGGAGGTCCATACTAGGCTCTACTTGGCGTCTCAAAACTTTGTCCATAGGGGTTTTCTGGTGCGCCCAGCTCATTCCCGGTATCCGTTTTGCCGTCCGACGCACCTATTTTGCTGGACTGGTTCCACTTTGCCGTCGGGGTCAAGTCGGAAACCGCTTCCTGGAGGTCCATAGCAGGCCTTACCTGGCCTCTCAAAACTTTGTCTATAGGGGTTTTCTGGTGCGCCCAGCTCATTCCCGGTATCCGTTTTGCCGTCCGACGTACCTATTTTGCTGTGCTGGTTCCACTTTGCCATCGGGAGGGTCAGTCGGGTGGGGGGTCAAGTGGTCTAAAATAAAATTTTTCAAAAGTGGTCAAATTTGGTATCAAATGAAAGCTCTAAGTGAGCTGAGCAACTTTTGTCATAGAACTGCGTACCCAAAATGGCTGTAGAGTGCTGGGGTGGGGACTTAGGCGATTTTATATATAGGTCAAAAATGGAATTTTTTATATATAGGTCAAAAATGGGTTTTCTGGTGCGCCCAGCTCATTCCCGGTATCCGTTTTGCCGTCCGACGCACCTATTTTGCTGGGCTGATTCCACTTTGCCGTTGGGAGGGTCAAGTCGGAAACCGCTTCCTGGAGGTCCATAGTAGGCCTTACCTGGCCTCTCAAAACTTTGTCTATAGGTGTTTTCTCGTGCGCCCAGCTCATTCCCGGTGTCCTTTTTACCATAGGACCCACCCATCTTGCTGGGCTGGTTCCACTTTGCCGTCGGGAGGGTCAAGTCGGAAACCGCTTCCTGGAGGTCCATAGTAGGCTCTACCTGGCCTCTCAAAACTTTGTCTATAGGGGTTTTCTGGTGCGCCCAGCTCATTCCCAGTATCCGTTTTGCCGTCCGACGTACCTATTTTGCTGTGCTGGTTCCACTTTGCCATCGGGAGGGTCAGTCGGGTGGGGGGGTCAAGTGGTCTAAAATAAAATTTTTCAAAAGTGGTCAAATTTGGTATCAAATGAAAGCTCTAAGTGAGCTGAGCAACTTTTGTCATAGAACTGCGTACCCAAAATGGCTGTAGAGTGCTGGGGTGGGGACTTAGGCGATTTTATATATAGGTCAAAAATGGAATTTTTTAAAAGTGGTTCAAATTTGTGTCAAATGAAAGTCCTAAGCGAACGGAACAACTTGTCATGGAGCCACCCACCCAAACTTGCTGTGCCAAATAACGTCACGTGCCTATGAAACTGTTGTCTTTACTTCTTCAACCGGAATTAAGGATATATATATATATATAGACACAGCCAACACACACATATTATCCTCTTTTGTGCGGAGCATTTTTGTTACTTGTAATTACTTTGTTATTGGAGTTTTATGATGATTAAAATGCAAAAGGTTTTTGCATGGTTGAAATATATATAAATTTTCATCCATTAAACATAAGCCAAAAGTTTTTTCACAAGTTTCAAAGAAAGTCGACATGCACAATTTCTCCAACTTGAATTAAACAAAATTTCTTCCTTTTGGCTAGCTTCAACAGGATTTTTAAATTTTAAATGACGTTTCTTCAAAAGATTTTTAAAAACCATTGCTATTTGTTCCATCCATAATTTTTTAGTAATTCTGTTGATCTGCGCACTGGATTAATTACTAAACAAAGAGCAATAAACTTACGTAGTCCATATTTCAAGTCCAGTCTCGATTTAAACAATTAAAAAGATTAAATTTAAGCTAAAACTTACATTTGATTATACAACAGCGCACTCTATAATTTTGAAATAGCATAGGTCGACAGCAAGGCTTCAATAATTTCAATTCAGCATTAGGTATCTGTACCACTACTTAAATTTAAAAGTTTCGGCTGTCTTGTGCTATCTAATCTGAGTTATTAAGTTTTATTATTTTTATTATTTTTGTTTTATTTTTATAATATATGAATATTCATAAAAACAATGCAATAGACATTATTATTACAAATTCTAAACATTCTAAGTAATGCAACAGCGCCGCAGGCGGAAATTTTTGAATAAATCATATTCTGGTTATAAAGAGAATCGCAGTCTTTCAAAAAGTTTTAAAGACGTTTGATAAAATTTTACTAAAATTTTGCTTTTGATAATAGGCTAAAATTGGTTCCGGTTCCGGTACGCTTTCAAAAACCGGAACCGGAACCGGAACCAAAAAGTACCGGAACCGGAACCGGAATTCCGGTCGATCCCTAGTATCATAGGGGTCGCGGCAGCGACCCCTATAATATGTGTGAAAAGTGGCTGGAGACAGTGTAAAATAAGCTGCGCAGAAGCTGCGCAAAATCCTGCGCAGATCCTGCGCAGATTTTATGCGCAAATTGTAGAGCGCATCGAGTTTAGTATGTCTGTGAAGTTTCAGCCCCGTATCACTTACCGTTAAAAAGTTGCGCCCCGGACCGGTTATGGCGGCGATGTTTTTTTCCGGTTTCTCCTATTTGATGGTTGTATTGTACATAATGTTCGCTGCTTTCACGTGATCTGCAGCGGTGGGCCAACCTAAAGGGCTATGGGGTCTAGTAGTATCCTCTAAAGAATTTAAGAATCACAACTTTTTTTGCGCCGCAGCTGCGCCACAGCGCCGCAGTGGCGCCGCAAAGTCGGCTCATAGCGAAAAGTGACCATTTTTGTGGTCGTCGCTCAGGTCGAACGTTACGAGCTGGAGCCGATTTCTTTTTATATTCAGAAATTACATATATTGAACTAACTAACGGTCCAGGTTGCGTTTCTCTATCACTTCCCTAGCGACCACAGTGGGCCGTCAAAGATTGCGAAAATTCGAAAAATGAAAAATCGAAATTTCTCGCTATCTATTTAACTTTGAAAGCTCAAATCTTCCATACAATGGTTTTCTGGCACCGAGAATCGATTCCTGCAGTCAGTTTTACCGTCAGACCCACCCATCTTGCTGGGCTGGTTCCACTTTGCCGTCGGGAGGGTCAAGTCGGAAACCGCTTCCTGGAGGTCCATAGTAGGCTCTACCTGGCCTCTCAAAACTTTGTCTATAGGGGTTTTCGGGTGCGCCCAGCTCATTCCCGGTATCCGTTTTGCCGTCCGACGTGTCTATATTGCTGGGCTGGTTCTACTTTGCCGTTTGGAGGGTCACGTCGGAAACCGCTTCCTGGAGGTCCATAGTAGGCTATACCTGGCCTCTCAAAACTTTGTCTATAGGTGTTTTCTGGTGTGCCCAGCTCATTCCCGGTGTTCGTTTTGCCGTCCGACGTACCTATTTTGCTGGGCTCGTTCTACCTTGCCGTTTGAAGGGTCAGTCGGGTGGAGGGTCAAATGGTCGAAAATAAAGTTTTTCAAAAGTGGTCAAATTTGGTTTCAAATGAAAGCCCTAAGTGAGCTGAGCAAATTTTGTCATAGAACTGCGTACCCAAAGTGGCTGTAGAGTGCTGTGGTGTGGTGGGGTGGGGACTTAGGCGATTTTGGGTCAAAAATAAAATTTTTCAAAAGTGGTCAAATTTGGTTTCAAATGAAAGCCCTAAGTGATCTGAGCAAATTTTGTCATAGAACTGCGTACCCAAAGTGGCTGTAGAGTGCTGTGGTGTGGTGGGGTGGGGACTTAGGCGATTTTGGGTCAAAAATAAAATTTTTCAAAAGTGGTCAAATTTGGTATCAAATGAAAGCCCTAAGTGAGCTGAGCAACTTTTGCCATAGAACTGCACTCCCAAAGTGACTGTAGAGTGCTGTGGGTGGGATGGGGTGAGGACTTTGGGGCGATTTTGGGTCAAAAATAAAATTTTTCAAAAGTGGTAAAATTTGGTATCAAATGAAAGCCCTAAGAGAGCTGAGCAACTTTTGCGGTGTCGGATTTATGCCTTTCTCAACCGGAATTTAAAGAATAGACGTAGGCCCAACACACATATTATCCCCTTTTGTGCGGAGCATTTTTGTTACTTGTATATATATTGTCTGTCTTTTTCCTAGGCAAAAATTTCTGGGGGGGGAAGTCTGGGGGCGGTCCCCAACAGGTCTGGGGGGAGAACATTTTTTTGAAAAATGCTTAAAAAATAGCTATTTTTTGCTGCTGAGCTAAAATATTAAGTATTTTTAACCTAAATTTAAGCTTAAATCCGGCAAAGCCGGAAAATTTTTTCAAAATTTATATACCCTCAAAACCCTATTTTTCCGCGCACTTTAAAGTTCTGGTGGGGGAAGGCCCGAATCCTGGGGGGGCGACCCAAGTTTGGGGGGAACAAAGTTCTGGTGGAGCCGCCCCCACCCCCCCCCCCCCCCCTGTAGGAAAAAGCCAGATTTTTCATGCTCCATCTCAGCATTTTATTCTCGCTCCGTATGGGCAGGGGCGCCCCCACTATTAAAACCCTAAAAATGACAGCATAAAGGGAATAAGATTGTGTCAATTACTTTCATTAAAATTTGCTTGTGGGAGTTGCTTTGTTTCAGAATTCATCTAATAGTTTATCCACCGTTCCTGGTAACAGAAAGGTTGGAAGTACCATCGACGTCTCTCTTTGTGATCCACAAAGCGGTAAGACTGTGAGGGTCGCGTCTCATAATATGAGCTATAAAGTGCATTCCGAGACTTGGCCGGTCTCGGTCTCGCCCATCGAAAAGTCTCAGCTTTAGACTTTAGACCGAGACCGGAAATTTCTTGAAACTTCAAATTTCAGCGAAAACTTTTTGAAAACTTAACGAGGTGTGGAAACCGCGTGTGTATGTGTTAAAGTCCCTTATAAGCAGTCTAAGCACCAAAAATTGTAATACGTAAACTACTGTGGGTTTAAGCGTAAAACCGGTAGTCTCGGTCTCGGTAAAATTTCGGTCTCGCCCAACACTAGTCCAGATCTTCTTTTGGGGCTGCGAAGGGAAAATTTTTGCTAATCAGGTAGCGCGCGTTAGCGCAGGGGTACATGCTATGAAAATTTTAGCCGGATCTGTATTGCCGGATTGTAGATCTTGAGATATGCAAATTAGGTACTTTGGCTACTTGCACTTTTTCTCCATTTATTAGTTTGTACCCCCACCCTACTGGCATTTTTAGGGTTTTGAAAGTGGGGGGGGGGCTTCCGAAAAGTGGGGGGGCGAGTCCAAGGTATAAAATACCAAAATTTTTAGCGAAAAATTAGCATTTTTAGGTAAAAACACAAAAAATCGCTATTTTTAAGCTTAAAATTAAGGGGGGGGGGGGGCTACGAACGGGTTGGCACGACATCGTCGGAGAGAGCTACTTTTTCGCCTATTGCAAGCCAACATATCAAAGTAAAAAAGTTTAGGGTGGGCAACAATATATCTCATATACACCGTTTTTGGCAGGACGCCAAAGTACAAATTTTAGTTCGAAAAATGGGTTTTTTCAAAAAGCTTTTTCAGCTCTGGTGAATTATCGGCTTGACCGATCTTGTCACTTTTTACCACAAATGTTTACCGTATTATGTCAAACAGTGGCCCACCCAATAAAACGCCCATGGGCGTTTTTTCGGGGGGGTGGGCGCTTTTTTGGATTTCTCAATGCTCACTTGCATGCCATGGAAAACTAAAAGTTCGTGAATAAAGTTGTCACTGTTTAAGATATTGTCAGGCTTATAATCAATATTCGGTTCTATGGATAGACATATTATGAGCAACTGACACGTGTCCAGCATATTGTCCGTAAAAATTTATCGAAAATTGGCAAAGCTGTAGTAATGAGACGGTTTCCAAAATATAGCCCATGGGCGTTTTTTCGGGGGGTGGGCGCTTTTTTGGATTACAAAAATCAAATCCGAAATTGCCGATTCCGAAAAAACGCCCATGGGCCACTGTTTGGCATAATACGGTACTGTTACAAGTACTAAATATTAAAAGTATTCCGGCTTTCGAGCGTTGCTTCCTTCTTCAGCAATAACAGGTCAAAGTTTGAAATTTGGCAAAAAGTTGCGAGGTGACCGTGCGCCGTTTTGATCTAATAAAATTGGCAGCCTAGCCCAGCTTTTTACCAATTATTAGGCTCTAATTGGGGCAAACTGTGGGTAAGTTTCGAGGGTTTTGGTTTTCTGGTTAGTGTGCTAGCAAAGTTTTCGTTAAGAAATAACCCTTATTTTTAGGCCTGAAAAGCTAGCTAAGCGCAGTAAAAATGGGGTCAAAAAATTTTTTGACTCCGATTTTGCCGAAAAGGTGCTTACAGGGGTTATTTGACCTGCTGAATCCGAATATGAAATCCGTTTTTTGATATTGCGCTTCCTTCGTGCAGTATGCGCTTACAACTGTCTTAAAGCTTTTTTGGAGCGATCGCCATACATACTTCGGGAAATCAATCTAGCATTTCTAAGCTTTGGAGCGATGTTTAGTGATCTAGCTTTCTGCACATCTTGGTACACTCACTGGCCTATAATGCGCAAAGTTTCAGCCGATTCTGCCACAGTAATTTGGAGTAATTGACTCACATCTTCGAAATGGCACCAAATAACAGCGACAATATCGATAATGTAATCCTGGGCTTATTCTAGTTGGGGGGGGGGGGGGGGGCCCCCCCCCATAAACACCCTTCCCCCCCCAAAAATCGTCCCCCCCCCAAAAAATCGCCCCCCCCCCAAGAAAAGTGGGCGCCCCTTTTGGTACTAATTTTGCCCTGAAAAAATCGCTCAGAAGGCCAAATTTTCAAAAATTTTCCGGCTTCGCCGGAAATTTTTACTCAATTTTTGCCCTTTTCAACACTAAATCTGCTTATTTTTGCTATGAAAATCAACTTTTATAGTATATGCCAGAAAAATAGCGCTATTTTTAGCATATTTTTCGAAAAATTTTCGCCCCCCCCCCCAAAAATTCCTTGCCCCTCGGACCTTTGGGGGGCCCCCCCCAAGAAGCCCCCCCCCCCAAGAAAAAATCCCTAGAATAAGCCCAGTAATCTAGCACTGTGAACGCAGGGATTAACGAAATCACGTCATTTTCACACAACTTAAGCCAGATACTTGGAGTATTAATTGGAGCAAAGTTGGGTTCATTTGGTAAACCACAGCTCATTAGACGTTAGTTAACCTCCACCCGTATAGACCTACAACACCCAATTTTTCCCACTTTGATTGTTATCTCACAGAAAAGTATACACTGATCTAAGGATTATTTTACACGATATCAAAGCACTATATGTCAGAACTATTTCTGGAAAATTTGGGTACCGTACCTTGCGCATTGCCATCAGGGCGAGGCGAACTTTGTGTATGTGTTGGTTGAACCGACAGCACCAACTTTTGATGGCTCGACAGGACGCTACGCTGCATGGAATTCTTTCAAACTTTAAACTATTTTACACTAAACCTGATACTATTATGTGGCAAAAGACTAGCTAGCTTTTCCAACATTGAACTTTTAGTGTTATTCGTAGCCCCCCCCTTAACTTATATAGCGCGGCGGGAAGAAAACCCAATCCGATATGCGGGAAAAACCCATCGCCAGTGTGAGTCACTCATATGAGCTAGATCGGATTTTAATAGCCTATATTAAAGAGCGTCCAAAGCTACCCTAGAGGGTGTATTATTGTAGTTCCCCCTGCCTCTCACCAAATTTTTTGGGACTTTGAAAATTTTGAAATTTTTGGTCCCAACATGAGGGTCAGGCAGGGTCAACTTTGGGGGGTCACCCTGAACTACTGGAAAGACTTAGCCCAAAACGGATTATAGTTTCACAGAGGATATGTCTCGAACTTCACGATGGTGTATGCAATTTGGCTCTAATACCTGTGGTGCGACCTGGGGGTGACCTAGACTCGGCGGGAAAAAAACCCATGTGCGGGAAAAAAACCCAAATTTCAAAATGAAATTTTTTATTAACCATTAGCAGCAAAGGAAAAATTCATGCATTTCTTAGCTCAGTAGAGCCTCCTGATTAATTTGGTATAGATTTTACCTAGGTTCGACCTTCTATGTGAGGTCCAGATGGCCAAAATCTGAGATGGTGCCATTTCAAGCCAAATTTTCAAATTTCGCCAAAAACCGCTAATTTTTCACTAAAATAGGTCGGGTTTGGCTTTAAATGCAATAAAAACACGTTTTCTATGTGATAGGATGCTTAAACTGCAGAAATTAAGCAAATTTCAAAAATTTCCAAAATTTGCCTATGTTTACGTGTTAAACATACGAAATTTTGAAAAGTCAATTTTAAATGATTTTTTGCAAAGATATTGATATTTTATGATTCAGATGTACTAAAAATGACCCGCTCTTTCGAATGGTATAGTCAAAACCGTTCTAGCATGCTTGCAACAAAAAATTCGGCTGGGTTTTTTCCCGCCCATGGGTTTTTTCCCGCATTGGGTTTTTTCCCATCGGTTTGGTCGAAAATGTCTCACCAACCGTAAGTGATAGAGAGACGTTTGGCTCATTTTGAAGCTCTTCGCAAGGCCTCATGGTAGTTATCGTTAGATTTTCGATTTGTCGCTTAATAAAAAAGTTACAGCCAAAATTCAAAAATTTGGGTTTTTTCCCGCCGCGCTATAAGTCCATAAATTAGCTAAAAATTAAGAAAATTTTTGAAAATTTGACCTCAGAAACTTAATTTTTCGACACTTTTGGGCGACCCCCAAAAAGTGGGGGGGGGTCTCCGAAAAGTGGGGGGCCCGCCCCCCCCCACCCCCCACTAAAAAAATGCCAGCCCCAGAAGTGGGAGGACTTGAAGTTCCTATAAAGAAAGAACTGCAAGAGGACAGAAACCCCCTCAATTTAGGGCGAATTTTTGTTTTCGCTCTAGGACCGCCCCCCTCCTCCTATAGATCTATGTAGTCTTGGGAGTTTTCGATTTGTGGCCCCCCGGAAAAAAACAAGTCCGAAAATTTTGTGCGCACTCTACACAGACCTGCGCTCAAAGCTAGGTACTCATGTTGGCTATATACCATTGCCCCAACCACTAGCGTAGCCAGAAAAAAATTGGAGGACCAAAAGCCGGAATCCCGAACGAACAGTTGAAGGCAAAGTTCAACTAAAATCTAGTGCTTTTTGAGATATTTTCGTTCAAAAGTAGCGCCGCAGGCGAAAATTTTTTCAAATTTTTATTCACGCTGCTGCTACTCATTAAAAATTTTTCTTTTGTCTCTGATTTCGGGGGGGCGGCCCCCCCCCCTACGCGCCTGGCCCCAACATTAAATTTGCGTAGGAAGCGAGATGGTGCTGCTCGGTGCTCTGTGGCGTCCTGGCCAGCAGTCAATATATAGTTAACGTGTAAAAGGGGGGATCTGGGCCTAAGGAGTAGGCAGCCATATACATAAGAGCTGCTGGGCTAGGGTTTAGTATATATTGGAATAGGAACCCCTATGTGGTGAATCTAAATAGCCCATTAGTTTTGCTCTAGCACCTATCTGGCTTTTTCCTAGGCAAAAAGTTTTTGGGGGATCCCCCCAGGTTTTGGGGGGCTCGGATTTGTGGGGGGGAGGAAAACTTCCCCGAAAAATCCCTTAAAATAGCTGCCGAGCCAAAAAATTAACTATTTTTAACTTAAATTTAAGCGTAGAATTGCTAAAAAATGCTTAAAAATAGGTAAAAATCCGGCGAAGCCGGAAAAATTCTTCAAAATTTACCCTGAAAACCTTATTTTCCAGGCACTTTAGAGTGGGAACGAATTTCTGGGGGGACCCCTCCACCCCTCCCCCCCCTGCAGGAAAAAGCCAGACTATCCTGGCATTTTTTAGGGTTTTGAAAGTGGGGGGGACGTCCCCCCCCCCAGGGAGGGGAAAGTGGGGGGCTTCCGAAAAGTGGGTTTCAAGGCATAAAATACCAAACTTTTTGGCGAACAATTAGCATTTTTAGGTAAAAACACAAAAAAATCGCTGTTTTTAAGCTTAAAATTAACTTATATATAAGTCCATAAATTAACTAAAAGTTCTGAACATTTTTGAAAATTTGACCTGTAAAACTTAATTTTTCGACACTTTTGAGCGACCCTCAATAAAGTGGGGGTGGCTTGCCGAAAAGTGGGACTTATAAGTGGGAGGACTACAACGTACGTAGGCTATATATAGTAGGTATCGGCTTTTCCATCGATTTTTCCAAAAGTGGTCAGGATTTCTATCCTATGTACCCCACGTTCCTAGAATTGCTTCCGTCAGAATTGTATCAGGTAATAGCCAGTTCCTGTTATAAAATTGGTAACTAATCTGCACTAAGTTGACTAAACTGTTTTTCCTACTGTGTTTTGTATTTTTATGTTGCCGCAGGTAGTTTTTTATGCTTTAGGTGGCAAACCGACTGCTGCTGCACGGGTTCCTAGTGGTACAACCCTCAAGTTTGTTCCAGTCACTGGAACTGATAAAACGATGCGTGGGATTGAGATTGAGACGAAGCATCAGTGCATCACATTAATGAAAGAATATGAAGCTAAAAGTTTGGAGGTGAGGATTGGTAGCCACAGACATTTGCAGGAGGAGAAGTTTTGGGGTGGGAGGGTGAACCGAAAACCGGATTGTTCTTTTCATGCCCGAAACGGAAAAATTCGGATTCTGGGGGGTGAGCGACCCCTCTGGGGGGAGGGTGAGCTCCAGGTATGGGGGGAGGGTGAAACCCTGTCCCCAGTCCCCCCTCTAAGCACACTTATGGTAGCCATCAAGATTTGACTTGACTCTCTGCGATACTGAGTACGTATTACTCTGGCATTGTCCTAGGCACTAGCGTAGCCAGAAAAAATTTCGGGGGGGGGCAAGCCAAAATTTTTCAAACTTAACTGTGGCAGTTAAAAAGTGAACCGCAAGCATTTTATTACGTTAACTTATTTTTCGTGCTTTAAATTCGGAATTTTTGAGATGTAGAAAATTCAAAATGCCGCCGTTACATGGTTTGCGCAACTGACACCAGTTGGGAGGTCTGGGGGCCGAGCCCCCCAGAAGTTGAAGAATTTTTAGTTTTGCTGCCTGAAATGAATTTTTCTGAGCACATTTTTCCTCCTGTAAGGTAAGGTAAGGTATATATATAAAAGTAATGTAGCATAATCAAAAGTAAATATATAGTTTAATTTGAATAACAGAAAGCCTATTTGTAAATTTATCTGAAGGGAAGTGAATAAATGACAAATGCTAACCTCTATAACGTTATACGGTAGCCAAAACGTTTTTGCTATTTTCCAGAAAAAGTGTGTACTTATATACGCATTTTTGAGCAAAACACGGTAAATAAGTACCATACTTACTACTACTACATTATACTAACTAAGATCAGGTACGTATATTATATTTGCGATTATGTAAATTGAAATGACATTTTAGAATTGGTTACGAAGAAATATAATAATTCGCGCCGAAGGGGGGAAAATTTTTAATTTTAGTTCTAAATTGTTTTAATTTTCATCAATTTCCAGGCTTAACGCAGTCTTCAGCTGCTGTCCTGCGTCCTAAATATTGCTAGATGGTAGATATTTCCAGGGGGGCAACCCGATTTCGGGGGGGGGGAGATTTTTCCAAACCGCTTGCTTTGTTACTGCTAAACTAAAAATTGAACAGTTTTTAACTGTAATTTAAGCTTTTAATTGTTAATTGAGGCCTAAAATCTGACGAAGCCGAAAACGTCTGGCACTTTTGGGTTCTTGGGTGGAGGCTCGACTCCTGTAGGGAAGAGGCAATCCTAGGGGTACAATTTCTGGGAAACCCTGCAGGAAAAGCCAGCTACTGTGTGCCCGAAAAATTTGCATTAGTATTTCCTTCCATGGATTTGCATTACCTTTCCGTTTCAACGAAGCAGGGTTGGACGAGACCGGCATTTTACCTAGACGGAGACCAAAATTTCCAACCTTGCAATGAAACGACGGAGAAATGTTCCTTAATTATGCTATGTTATGTTTCTTTGTCTTGGGTTTTCCAGGAACTCAGATTGGAAGCCTATTTGACCAATCGTCGAAGTTCCCACTCTGACGATGCTGCCACTGGTGGATTTGGCTTTGGTGGGCCGTCAACACAGCCTGCGGCGGCTGTTACTACATCGACTGCAGCACCTACCGTGGGTCAGACTGCCCAGAATCGAACTGGCCTATTGAGCGGTTGCAATTCTGCAGGTTCTAATTTGTTGAGTTATAGTTTTTCTGTGCGTATTGTGTTTGGGAGCTGCTGTTATTGTTATCGAAAAGGGGTTATCTACCTTCTGCAACTTTATTGTATAGCAGTAAGGTTAGTTAATCGGTTTACAGTCATTAGCGAGAATTGCTTCCTTTAATAGCCAGTTCCTGTCAATAGAGTATTCTTGTTGCACGGTTCTGAAATTGACAGACGAAAAATGACCAATAACAAGGATTTCTAAAATTGGTTAATCTGCACTAAGTTGACTAAACTGTTTTTCCTACTGTGTTTTGTAGTTTATGTTTTTGTGTTGCCGCAAGTAGTTTTTTATGCTTTAGGAGGCAAGCCCACTGCTGCTGCACGGGTTCCTAGTGGTACAACCCTCAAGTTTGTTCCAGTCACTGGAACTGATCAAACTATGCGTGGGATTGCGATTGAGACGAAGCATCAGTGCATCACATTAATGAAAGAATATGAAGCTAAAAGTTTGGAGATGAGGATTGGTAGTCAGGAGACATGTGCAGGAGGGGAGGTTTTGGGGTGGGAGGGTGAGCCGAAAACCGGATTGTCCGGTTTTTTGCCAAAAAAACCTGGAAAAATCCGGATTCTGGAAAGGGGGGACCCCTCTGGAGGGAGGGTGAGCTCCAGGCAGGGTTTTTGCAAAATTTCACCTGTACTTTTTGTGTTTTTAAGAAAATGTGTTTTTTTAAAAATCTGTTATTCCTGAAATGCGCTTTTCGCAGTATTAACACGTTTTTAACGGTGTTTACAACATTTATAACTATATTTAGCATTTTTCGCTTGTTACAGAAGAAATACAAAACATATATTGCTTGCTTAGTCTTGTAAACGATATTTCAATGTTCTGAACGTTAAATATTTGTGTGGAAGACGTCTTTTTGCGCTACAATGCCGAGTCTGGGGGGCGGAGCCCACCAGACTTTGAGAATTTTTTGAAAATGGAACCTTTTGGAAATTCTTCAAAAAGGTTCGACAGTATCTATATTTTATTCCCGTTATTTCTTGAATTTGGAAACATAATTTCGTAGAATATGCCTATGCAGTACCAAATGGCAGCGTTGCTTAGAATAATGAAGGCTACACTAAAACTAATGCCTAGACGAAAACAAACAGAAGTAAAAACAGAAATATAGATGATATTTGCGATATTTGCAATGAAACCGCGGAGAAATGTTCTTTAATTATGCTATGTTATGTTTCTTGTCTTGGGTTTTCCAGGAACTCAGATTGGAAGCCTATTTGACCAATCGTCGAAGTTCCCACTCTGACGATGCTGCCACTGGTGGATTTGGCTTTGGTGGGCCGTCAACACAGCCTGCGGCGGCTGTTACTACATCGACTGCAGCACCTACCGTGGGTCAGACTGCCCAGAATCGAACTGGCCTATTGAGCAGTTGCAATTCTGCAGGTTCTAATTTGTTGAGTTATAGTTTTTCTGTGCGTATTGTGTTTGGGAGCTGCTGTTATTGTTATCGAAAAGGGGTTATCTACCTTCTGCAACTTTATTGTGTAGCTAGTAAGGTTAGTTAATCGGTTTACAGTCATTAGCGAGAATTGCTTCCGGTAATAGCCAGTTCCTGTCAATAGAGTATTCTTGTTGCACGGTTCTGAAATTGACAGACGAAAAATGACCAATAACAAGGATTTCTAAAATTGGTTAATCTGCACTAAGTTGACTAAACTGTTTTTCCTACTGTGTTTTGTAGTTTATGTTTTTGTGTTGCCGCAAGTAGTTTTTTATGCTTTAGGAGGCAAGCCCACTGCTGCTGCACGGGTTCCTAGTGGTACAACCCTCAAGTTTGTTCCAGTCACTGGAACTGATCAAACTGTGCGTGGGATTGCGATTGAGACGAAGCATCAGTGCATCACATTAATGAAAGAATATGAAGCTAAAAGTTTGGAGGTGAGGATTGGTAGTCAGGAGACATGTGCAGGAGGGGAGGTTTTGGGGTGGGAGGGTGAGCCGAAAACCGGATTGTCCGGTTTTTTGCCCAAAAAACCTGGAAAAATCCGGATTCTGGAAAGGGGGACCCCTCTGGAGGAAGGGTGAGCTCCAGGCAGGGTTTTTTCAAAATTTCACTTGTACTTTTTGTGTTTTTAAGAAAATGTGTTTTTTAAAAAATCTGTTTTTCCTGAAATGCGCTTTTCGCAGTATTAACACGTTTTAACGGTGTTTACAACATTTATAACTAT
>JASAND010014881.1:0-10449 GCA_030248195.1 Trissonchulus latispiculum
TGCGCTCTAAATGATGTCGGTGTAAAACTGTCCATTCAAGTTAACATTTGGCGTCAGGTTAAGCGTTAAGACCATAGTTAGATACGTGGAGGTGATGGACATTAATTTTGTGTCGGTAGACACTGTATTGCCCAGTAGTATAGTCAGACCGTGGAGGTAATGGACATGAGAATAGTTAATTTTGGTGTCGGCAGAGACAGCATTGCCACTATGTATGTGCATATGTGTCGGAGATACTTCAAGCCAAGGGTTTTGTAAAAAAATTTTGATGTCGACAACTTTGGCTAAAGAAAATGAAATTTATGTAGAGATGTAAGTAGATGTGTCTGTGTTTCTAAGGGTGTCGAATAACGCCCAAGCCAAGGGTTTTACCCAACGCTTTTCTACCGTAAGACTAAAAACCATTTTTATAAGCATTTTTATTCAGTGTAACAGTCCGTTAGGTGGTGTTCTAGAGGTGTCAATAATTAAGAAAATGAAATTTAGTAACCAGATGTGTCTGTGTTTCTAAGGGTGTCGAATAACGCCCAAGCCAAGGGTTTTACCCAACGCTTTTCTACCGTAAGACAAAAAACCATTTTTATAAGCATTTTTATTCAGTGTAACAGTCCGTTAGGTGGTGTTGTAGAGGTGTCAATAAAAGTGTCTTGTCTCTGTGTTCGTAAGGGTGTCGAAGAACGCCCAAGCCAAGGGTTTTTATCCAACACTTTTCTACCGTAAGAATTACGTTCAGTTTAGCTCAGTATTAAAGTCCACCAGCTGGTGTCTTAAATTAAAAATGACACCTGCTCCATCAACAGACTTTCATAGCAGCAGTCTTTCAGTGCAGTAGTTTGTTTTGCATTGAGGATGCACAATGCATAGACTGTGTATATTTGAAATTCTAAATTTTAAGTAAAATTTGCTATATATATATTTATTTATTTCAGATGTTTATGCGTTATATAATGCTAATTATGGATTACAATCACGGAAGTCCATTCATTTATGATGGTCCAGTGACGACGGCAGAGCCAAATGGATTTTTCGTAAGAGTATGTTTGATTGTCACATTATAAAATATTTTAAAGTATGAGTACATATAATTAGGGATCGTCGGTTGTAAAGATGAGATCAGGGCCGACTACTTGGATGTTTGTTTGTTTGTTGTTTGAAATAGAGTTAAAATTTTTCAAAATTTTTCTAAGAACATGTTAAAAATTGCGCTATTTCATAGTAATTGCTAAAAAATAAAGCGGATTTAGTGCTTAAATAGACAGCAATCGGCTAAAAGCTCAGTTTTAGCCGGAAAAGTTTTGAAAATTTGGCCTGCTGATTGTTTCTCTGGGTCTAGACTTAAAGTAGGGTGTATTTAAGAGGCTCCCTGATTTTGTACCAAAAGGAGCACCCCCTTTTCTTGGGGGGGGGGCGCTGCCACCATAGGTGTAAGGTGGGGGAGGGTAGCCCCCCCCAAGCCTTTTTTCAACCCTCCCCCAAAACGTTTTGGGGGGGAAGTCCCCCCAACTGGGTCGGCGCGAGAAAAATGGCCAAAATTTTGGTATTTTTTGGGTAAATAAATTTTGAAAAAATTTTCAAAAATGTCAAAACTTTTGGCTTAAACTGTTTATTATTATGAGAAATACACGTTTTTAACTGTATTATGGATCTTATGACTCAATATTGACCTTATTTTGGACTTGGAAAAATGTTGGCAATCAAGTTTTTGAGTTTAAAACCACTGTCTAATGTTAAAATTACTTTATGGTTAGATGTTTTTTATCATTATAAACGGCGGAAAATGCGAGTTTTGGCATAAAAAATGAAAAAGTTTTTTGGGGGAGGGTTGGGGGGGTCTCCAGAGGGGGCCCCCCAGAAAATGCTGGGGGGAGCCTCCCCCACCCCAAATCTCCGTTACACCTATGGCTGCCACCACCCCCCACACGAAGCCCATTTCTAGAAAACAATTAGAAAAATTCACGATTTGTTTTCTGATTGTTTTCCTATTTTTTCTGAATTTTTTTCTCACTGTTTTCTAAATGTTTTCTAATTTTTTTCTAATTGTTTTCTATAATTTTTTTCTAATCGCTGCGCCACTTTCTGATTGTTTTCTGATTTTTTTCTAATTTTTTTCTAGTTGTTTTCTTAATTATTTCCGATTTATTTCTCACAAAAAATGTTCATTTTCTTATTGTTTTCTAATTGTTTTCTATTGTTTTCTAATTTTTTTCTATTGTTTTCTGATTGTTTTCCAGGACATTTTCTATGCAGTTGTGGGAAAATTTTCTCATTGTTTTCTAATTTTTTTCTGAATTATTTCTTATT
Source organism: Trissonchulus latispiculum (assembly GCA_030248195.1). Classification (NCBI taxonomy): domain Eukaryota; kingdom Metazoa; phylum Nematoda; class Enoplea; order Enoplida; family Ironidae; genus Trissonchulus; species Trissonchulus latispiculum. The sequence goes on from JASAND010014881.1 coordinate 2,302, forward strand.
GTTTTCTGATAATTTTCTAGCACGCGGAATGCTTTCATGCTCAATACCTTGATCCTTCCCGCTTTGGTATATACGTATGTAGTTAGTCAGGCACTGTAATAGCTGAATCACGCTTTCCCTGATGGATGGAGGGTGGATAACGTGCAATCGAATTGTACTCAAACCCGTATATATATATACCCGTTTAAGGAAAAAAATTGAAAGCTTGAAAAATTTAAGCTTGAAATGGCAAAAAACGTTTCACTGGGTGGCAAAATAAGGTGGGGGGGGGGGCACACGAAGCCCATTTCTAGAAAACAATTAGAAAATTTTTTTAATAAATTTCTAATTGTTTTCTAATTGTTTGCTAAATTGTTTTCTAATTGTTTTCTAATTATTTTCTAATTGTTTTCTAAAATCGAGGGGCCCACTTTCTAATTGATTTCCAATTATTTTCTAATTCTTTTCTAATTGTTTTCTAATTATTTTCTTATTATTTTCTCACAAAAACGACGATTTTTCTAATGTTTTCTAATTATTTTCTAATTGTTTTCTAAAACTTTTCTAATTGTTTTCTGTATTTTTCTAGTTGATCTCTATAGCAAGTACAAGGCTCGCAATTGTTTCTAGTTACTTTCTAGGGCTCGGCTGCTGGAATTCTATGTATGTACGTGTATATCAGAGCAGAGATGCACCAGGGCCTCGCTTGGCACCGCTTCATAGGCGGACCAAGCTATATATATATATATAGCTTGCCTAATGTGAAATCCCTCACGAGTTGCTTAGTAGTTTGTACATAGTTTGCTTAGGGCTATCGTTTGATGCCTCCGCTTTTGACAAATTTTATTTTTGACCCAAAGACCTCAACCTACCCCACCACACACTGGGCATGCAGTTCAATGGAAAAAGTTATTCAGCTCAGCTCACTTAGGGCTTTCATGTCATACATGCGCAAAGTGTGTATATATTATACTCAGGGTGTACCAGCTTACACCCTGATTTCTGAGAGGACCGCGCAGTGGCACCCTTGCCTCTCCACGCCCCCCACCCCGACTGTCTGTAGGGGAACAGCTCAAAATAATTTCTGGTACACCCTGTGAAGAAAGACCTACTGTATGTGTATTTACTATTTATATACTTATTTGATTTGATTTGAATTTGATACCAAATTATGACCACTTTTGAGATCTTGATTTTTGAGAAAAACTTGAGAAAACCCCATCTAGAATTTAGGTCTGAACGTTTAGTATCATTCGAAAGCTCTTGGCCTGGGGATATCAAAAATGTAACGTTTAGCTCCTACTAAATCGTACTATACTATTGTACATAGTCAAGCGGGAAAAAAACCCACTCGCCAATGCGGGAAAAAACCCACCCCCAGTGTGGGCTTACCGGTATGAGCTATCTAGGATTTTGATAGCCTATCTTGAAGAGCATCCAAAATAACCCTGGAGGGTGTATTATGGTAGCTCCCACTGCTTCCCTGCAAATTTTTTGGGACTTTGAAATTTTTGGAAATTTTGGTCCGACCAAGTGCCGAAATTTGGCAAACTTTGCCGGGCCACCCTGAACTACTGGAAAGACTTAGACCAAAGCGGATTATATGTACCTGTAGGGCATCTGTTGCGCTTCATGATGATATATATGTCACACTGCTCTGACCCCTCCGGTGCGACCTGGGGGTGACCTGGAGTTGGCGGGGAAAAAACCCACGGCGGGAAAAAAACCCACTTTTCAAAATTAAATTTTTTTCTAACCATTGACCGGAAAGGTCAAACATTTGTTTAATAGAGCCTATAGATTAAATTGGTATAGGTTTTACCTGGGTTCGTACTGTTATGGGTGGTCCAGGGGGTCTAAATCGGACACGGTGCTATTTCAAGCCAAAATTTCAATTTTGACCAAAAATGCTTATTTTTACCTTAAAATGGGTCTAGTTTGGCTCTAAATACAAGAAAAACACGTTTTCTACACGATAGGATGCTTAAACTGCCGAAAATAAACAATTTTAAAAAATTTCCAAGATTTGCCTATGTTTATATGTTAAAGATACAACATTTTCAAATGACCATATGACCTCAATTTTAGTACAAAAACTAATAAATTTTGATGCAGTTGTACTAAAAACAACCCGCTCTTTCATTTGGAATGGTTAGAAATGCTCCTGGCAGCTTGCCAAAAATTTTTTGGGGTGGGTTTTTTCCCCGCATATGGGTTTTTTCCCGCATTGGGTTTTTTCCCGCCAGTTTGGGACAATTTTTCTCACTAACGGCGCACCCTAGAGAGGTGTTCTATAGCTCATAAGAAAGCTTACGACTAGGCCTAGCTACCTGTATAATCAGCATTTCGATATGTCAAACCATTAAAAAGTTCTGGCCAAAAATCTGAAAAGTGGGTTTTTTTCCTGCTTGACTATATATAATTAGTTACAAATAATTAAGCATTTTGAAAACACGAAAAGTACGTATATATATATATATATACAGGGGCGTATCCAGGATTTTGAAAAGGAGGGGGTCCAACCCGGAAAGGTGTATATATATATATATATATATATTAGCGAAAATTAACATTTGTAAGGTATAAATGCAAAAAACCGCTGTTTTCAAGCTTAAAATAAGATTATAAGTCCATAAATTAGCTAAAAATTTAGAAAATTGTTGAAAATTTGACCTCAAAAACCTAATTTTTTGACACCTGGGCGACCCCCAAAAAAGTGGGTGGGGGCTTGCCGAAAAGTGGGGGGGCTCCGAAAAGTGGAGGAGGGAACCGAAAAGTGGGGGGCCCCACCCCAACCCCACTAAAAAAATGCCAGCAACTATCAAAAATCATTTAACTATACAAGAATTTATTTTAAAATTTTCCAAAATTGGTCAAATTTGGCGTCAAATGAAAGCCCTAGATGAGCTGAGCAACTTTTGTCATAGAACTGCATACTCAAAGTGGCTGTAAAGTGCTGTGCTGGGGTAGGGGTGGGGTCTTAGACGATTTTTGATCAAAAATAATTTTCCAGAATTAGTCAAATTTGGCATCCAATGAAAGCCATATATAGGTGAGCTGAGCAACTTTTGTCATGGAACCACCCACTCAAACCGGTTGTGGAGTGCTCATGGATTTAGGGGTATGAATGGGGTCTTAAAAATGTGCGTTTCTCAACTCGATGTGAAAGGATCATCTTTACTGTCAAATACATATACGTACGTGTACATGTATATAAAATGGAAAAACTTCGCAAAAATAAATTTTTTATATAGCTGTACTGTACACGAACACTACAATGAAATGTTTAAGCATGCGTCAAGTATAAGTATAGGGAGCTAAGTTTAATATGAATCAGCTGGACAGGAAAAAAGAAAGAGTTTGACTAATTTTGCTATATTTTACAATGTTACAAAACAATTAGAAAACAATTAGAAAAAATTTCGAATTAATTTCTAATTGTTTTCTAATTTAAAAAACAATTAGAAAACTATTAGAAAACAATTAGAAAACAATTTTAATATTGTTTTCTAATTGTTTTCTACATTAGAAAACAATTAGAAATCAATTAGAAAACAATTAGAAAAAATTTCATAACTGTAGAAAACAATTAGAAAACAATTAGAAAAAATTTCATAACTGTAGAAAACAATTAGAAAACAATTAGAAAAAATTAAATTTTTTCTAATTGTTTTCTAGAAATGGGCTTCGTGTGGTAGGCCCCCTCCCCCGAAATTTTAGGGGAGAGCCCCTCTTTTAGACCTCCCCCAAACCTCCCCACGACCGCCCAAAACCTCCCCCAAAAACATCTTTCTATTTTTATGCCAAAAATCGCATTTTCAGCTATGGCTAAGGCTAAAAAACATCAGACCATGAAGTAATTTTAAGATTAGACAAGAGATTTAAACTCGAAAACTTGATTGCCAACATGTTCCTAAGTCCAAAATAAGGTTAATATTGAGCTATAGAGTGCATTATACCGTTAAAAACGTGTATTTCTCGCAGTAATAGATAAACACTTTAAGCCAAAAATTTGGATACTTTTAAAGAATTTTGCAAGATTTTCTCTAACAGTACAGTGTATATATATATACATAGGTGTACCTGGGGGGGGATGGGGGGGGACCCCTCCCCCCAAATGGAAAAGTGCCGACCCCACCCTCGAAATTTTGGAGGCAGACCCCACCCCCAAATGGCCAAATCCCAGACCCCACCCACCCAAATTTTCCAGACCCCACCCTCCAAATTTTAAAAATTTTGCCTCAAAATTAGTAAAAATTCGAAATTTTTTGCAAAAATTCGAAGTTTTTGCCAAAAAATCCAAGTTTTTCGACTAAATGAGCAAAAATGAAGAAATATTGTTGATTTTTAGTTGGAAATAGCGGTTTTTTAACAAATTTGCTAATTTTATCTGAATTTTTGACCAAAAAATTTTTACCCCCCCCTCAAATTCGATTTTTCCGGACCCCACCCCACCTCAAACCGGCTGACCCCACCCACCCTAATTTCGGCTACCCCCTCCCCCAACGATTTCTCAAGGTACACCTATGTATATATATACCCAATTTTTGGGCATTTTTTGCGGCCCCGGCGGGACTTCCCCCTTTCAAAAATGACTTTGACTTGAAAATGAACAAAAATTACTTGACTTGACCGCTTTGACTTTGAAAAATGGCTGGGGGACAGGGTTGGGACATTTCAAAATTGCACGCTTTTCAATATTGCACGTAACATATATATATATATATATATATATATATATATATACGTATATATATTGTCTGTGTGATTTATTTTAAGCTTCGACGATATTTGAATGGTAGTAAGTAGTATAGTCAATCGGGAAAAAGCCGTCAAAATTTCGGGAAAAAACCACGACCGCCGTGGCCTAACGGGTGAAGCTATTGCAGTAATATTTGGCAAGTAGAATAACGACCTAAATAGAAGCCCACCCCACACGCCGATTTTAGCTTTCCGGCTCTCCTCTACAGTCAATGGCAGGGACGACATTTTTTGGAAAACTTTGTTCCTGAAATGGCTGGATAATGGTATCATGGGGGAGCTCGGAGAGCCCCCCATAATATGAGCTACAAAGGCACTTTGCGGATTTGGAAAAGTGCTAATTAGGCATAACTAATTAACGGGAAGGAATTAAGAGCTAATATTTACATTTTTGAAATCTCCAGGCCAAGAGCTTTCGAATGATACCAAACTTGCCCGGAAAAAATGAACTTTGAAAAATCGACTTTCTCTTACGGGTTTGAAAGTGGGGTTTTTTTTTTTCTCTGTATTCAGCATGATTTTTTCCATTTTTCTGTTAACTCGATTTTTCAAACGGCCCATAGGAAAAATTTTTCTATACTATTTTTTGATTATCTAGGCAATGGCATTTAGCAAGTTTATGTTTTTTTCCCGAATTTCGATCTGGTTCGATTTTTATAGATGGTCAAAAATGGAAAAAATAGCGTTTTTGGACACCTTCAAGCTGAAAAATTTCTAAGTCCGAAAATTTGAAAATAGTCTAAAAACGGGCAAAAACAGCGTTTTTCGGCCTCGGGGTGGTACCCATATATAGTAAATCGGGGTCGCTGAACACGATGGGCATACTGCCGAAACCGACGGATGTGACCTCTGACCCACAGCGCCCACCCACAGTGGCTCCGGTGTGGCTCAAAAATGAAAGTCTTCAAAAGTGGTCATGTTTGGTATCAAATGAAAGCCCTTGGCGAGGCGATCAACTTTTGTCATTATGCCACACCCGAAAAGTGGCTCCATCGTCCTGTGGGCGGGTGCCCCACCCACAGTGGGTCAGCTGTGGCTCAAAAATGAAAGTCTTCAAAAGTAGTCATGTTTGGTATCAAATGAAAGCCCTTGGCGAGGCGATCAACTTTTGTCATTATGCCACACCCGAAAAGTGGCTCCATCGTCCTGTGGGCGGGTGCCCCACCCACAGTGGGTCAGCTGTGGCTCAAAATGAAAGTCTTCAAAAGTGGTCATGTTTGGTATCAAATGAAAGCCCTTGGCGAGGCGATCAACTTTTGTCATTATGCCACACCCGAAAAGTGGCTCCATCGTCCTGTGGGCGGGTGCCCCACCCACGGTGGGTCCGGTGTGGGTCTAAAATGAAAGTCTTCAAAAGTGGTCATGTTTGGTATCAAATGAAAGCCCTTGGCAAGGCGATCAACTTTTGTCATTATGCCACACCCGAAAAGTGGCTCCATCGTCCTGTGGGCGCGTGCCCCACCCACAGTGGGTCAGCTGTGGCTCAAAAATGAAAGTCTTCAAAAGTGGTCATGTTTGGTATCAAATGAAAGCCCTTGGCGAGGCGATCAACTTTTGTCATTATGCCACACCCGAAAAGTGGCTCCATCGTCCTGTGGGCGGGTGCCCCACCCACGGTGGGTACGGTGTGGGTCAAAAATGAAAGTCTTCAAAAGTGGTCATGTTTGGTATCAAATGAAAGCCCTTGGCGAGGCGATCAACTTTTGTCATTATGCCACACCCGAAAAGTGGCTCCATCGTCCTGTGGGCGGGTGCCCCACCCACGGTGGGTACGGTGTGGGTCAAAAATGAAAGTCTTCAAAAGTGGTCAGGTGTTTGGTATCAAATGAAAGCCCTTGGCGAGGCGATCAACTTTTTGTCATTATGTAACACCCGAAAAGTGGCTCCATCGTCCTGTGGGGGTGCCCCACCCACGGTGGGTCCGGTGTGGGTTAAAAATGAAAGTCTTCAAAAGTGGTCATGTTTGGTATCAAATGAAAGCCCTTGGCGAGGCGATCAACTTTTGTCATTATGCCACCCAAAAAAGTGCCCTCACGGACCTATGGGCAGGTGCCCCACCCACAGTGGGTCCCGTGTGGGTCAAAAATGAAAGTCTTCATAAGTGGTCAAGTTTGGTATCTAATGATTGCCCTTGGCAAGGCGATCAAATTTTGTCTTTATAGCACCCACGAAAAGTGGTTCCATCGCTCTGCGGAGAGGGTACATTCGTGTGTTGTCAAAGCGTGTAAGTTCAAAAACGCGAAAAATTGTCAACCTCTAAAATGAATGCGGCCAAGATTGTTTCATTATATCTTTAGCTAAAATGAATGTGGCAAAGATTGTTTCATTATATATATAGCTGGAGTGGAGGTAACAATACAAAATCCTTCAGGCTTGCTATATAGAGAAAGTTAAAACGGACCGATTATGGATGGTATCACACTCTGATACAACACCAAAAATGAAATAGACCAAGTAGGAAAAATGCTCCTTGCAGTCGCATGAAAAAGTTAATATGACATATGGCCAACATTTAAGCGGTCAGGACAAGACTTAAAATGTTTATAGCCAAGTTTTTTGGGCCTGACGCAATGAAAGGTAATATATTTTGTAGATACAAAGCTTTCTTCAGATAGTCAGTAATGTTTGCTATGCATGTATGGATGAAATTATAGTAAGTATATCGGTGAATTCTAATTTTTATTCCTATTCAGTTTTATGTTGCAATAGAAATTATTGAATAAATATTGACACTAAAGTTTATGAATTTTTGAAACATTATATATCAAGTAGGAAATGCTCCTTGCAGTCGCATGAAAAAGTTAATATGAGCTATGATGGCCAACATTTAAGCGTGTCAAGGACAAGACTTAAAATGTTTAATATGAGCCAGCATCTAAATATGTAGAGGACAAGATGTAAACGTCTAACATGAGCCGCTACGTTTCTCTTGGGCTCATATTGACGCTCACTTTGGTTACGCCTGTGGTACGTGTCCTCTAAACAGACATTATTAAACCTAGCCAGCAAAGACTGAATATTAATACTGGCGCATACTGCTTACAAAATCAGAATTGCCAGATTTTTCAACTTCAATTTCAAAAATGTGTTTGTTTTACGACGCTGCTTCAGATCTCACTATGGCTATACATGTATATAAATTATTAACAAGCAATCAATATAAACCTGAATAAGGAAATAAAAAATAGAACTGTCACAGACGATATATACTTACCTAGTGAGATTTCATCCAGCCTTACCATCCTTGGTTGTATGGCAAACTATCCTAACCTTTTGACTATCTGAAGAAAGCTCTTGTATCTACAAAATATATTAGCTATTTCATTTGCGTCAATATGAGCCCAAGAGAAACGTAGCGGCTCATGTTAGACGTTTACATCTAGCAATACGGTAACTGAACGAAGTACA
>JASAND010014882.1:0-10112 GCA_030248195.1 Trissonchulus latispiculum
TGTATCATAACTCGTTTTCTGCGTACGTACGTTGTGAGACCCATTTACCAAAAATTCGCTAAAAATTTTCTGAGTTTAAATTTTCAACTACTTTTTGGTTATGTTGTCCCTCGCAGGAGCTCGGGCGGTAAGCCCTGGGGAGTTGTAATGAGGCGGCGTGACGTCAATCCTCTAAAAATATTTATGTATGTGTGTGAATTTATTTTTGGGATGAGATTATGTTAGAAATGGTATTTTAAGAGTGAAGTGTAATGTGTATAATTTATATTGAAAGTGTGTTTTAAAATAAGTTCGAAATTATTGTGCGAAATTCATGTGTGAAAGTCTTATGCCTGAGTTTTTGTGTACCTATGTGTAAATTACGTATATGTGTGTCAGCCAGCCTAGCCAATAGGTGGCGCTGTTGAGACGTCTATTTTTGTGAGATGCCTCTCCCAGCATCTAGTCTGTCAAGGGGGTCTCAAAATGGACCAATCAAATTCTTCCACGCTGGCAAAAACCAGTTCTCCTTTAGACTTCTCAAAACTTATTCAGTCTAGTGTTTTCTTTCAAGCTGTGCAGCCGTGTGTTTATTTTTACGCTCCCCATATTATCACCTGTATTTGCTGTGCCTTATTTTACATGCTTAACCAGTCTAAGGCGTTGACCTCTTTAGACTTTCGTCGCTCCAGGTTGACCCTGTTGAGCTAGACTGTCATTAATTCTGTGTTTATTATATTTTCTCTAGTCTTTATTCTTCGTAATAATTATTCTGTAAAGCTCTTAAAATTCTTTCTGATAATCCTACTTTAAATTTGTTAGGTTAGCTTTTGGTTTAATATCTCCTTGTACTTCATATTTTATTGTTCTGTGAAAGTTTCTGTAGTAATTTAGCTAGGTCTTTTCTTCTATTTTGTACTTGTGTCTGCACATCTAAATTTTGTACGCATTCTCGGGGTTCGCCCCATTTGTCTAGCATAATTTTCAAGTAAATGTGGTCTCTTTTTGGACCATTTTAGGGTGTCATCTTAGCTTAGGTTTTTGTATTAGAACTGCATAATCGGTAAGTAGGGCTTTTCTGAGAATTTATTGGGTAGGTAGTTAGTTTATTTAAGCGTGTATTTTTCAGCAAATTTGGGGTAGATTTCTATTTGAGTCTTTGCTCTTCATCGGCGGTTAAACTCCGTTCGGTAGGATTCACTTAGGGTTGGTTGGCGAGGTTAGTTAGGTCGACTGGAACTACATCTCCTCCAGGTTCGACGTTTTCCTTGTGCACAGTTTCCCACTCGTAAAGTTTGGTCGGTACACTTCCAACTTTACAATTCCGTAGTTGTCGTGATAGACCGATTATTGAAGAATGTAAGAGAGCTGCACACCACCAAGATATCGAAACGATTAGGCGCCTGGTGGGACTCAAACCCGCGGTCTCCAGCCGAACCTGATCCCCACCGGTTTGGGCCTGCGGTGGAGATACAGCCCACAACCTTGGATTTAGTTCACCGTCGTTCTACCGTATAAGCCATCCAGGCACAATCGAACTAAGCTCAAAGTTTTAATTTCAACCCAAACAGCAGTTACATTTTATGGTAGAGGATTCTTTGACTTACCACAACAATGGCTAGGAGCAGCAGTGACTTGAACAACATGATGCTTTGCCGATGCGACCGAAACTGATTCCCAACCCCTGAGCTCCCGCTTTTTATACCCTCTCACCCGCCATAGCTATTATAAATCAAAGTAATAACGGCTAATGGGATGTTTTCGAATCAGATCTGCAGATGTCAGTTCGTACTGAGAGTGGGTAACTGCAGGAAAATTCCAGTATTTTGATAGCATTACATTTTTTACGCTATAGTACTATTTGGAGTTAACATTGTTGTACCCCCCACTGGTGATTTACCAAAACGATTTCGTTATCATTAGGCCATGACATTGACATATTGTTTGAAGGCCAAAAATTTTGAAATCATTTTGTCCTACATAAACCCTCAGCCGTAAATGGATAGTGCAGACAGCAGAAAATTTAATCATCAAAAATAACTGCTCCTGCATAGCTAGCTGCGTAGGGATAGGGAACTATATGCCAATCCAGTCAGTCAGTACAACTATTTGAAATCATTGGTATACATTTCGAGACAGCGCTTTACCTTATCAATATCGCAGAATGTGATATTGCATGCACTAAGCTTGATGCGCTTTGCGAAAACAATAACGCACAAAGATTATGACAAGAATCCTACTTGTATGTAGTGAGTGATAGCCGAAACTAGGGCGTTTTCAAGAAGGAGTAGAGTAGAGTTAAAATTAACTCGATCCTTTTCATGAAAGAGTTACAAAGAGAGAAAGTCAAGCTTGAATGGAGCTATTAACCGAGTCAAACAAAATGGTTAATTTTAACTCCGCTCAACTAGTCAACTCTACTCTACCCTTTCTTGAAAAGGGCCTCAGAGCTGTCCTGAACGGTTATGGATTCAGCCAAGTGGGGGGACTGCTCACTCTTTGTGACAGTTAACATACGGGTTGAAACTAACAGAGGTCCAGTTTGGGGACGGGCCAAAAACCACCCAACCACAACTGCCCGCACAATCTACAACTCCCCAACTAACAGCTGAATGAATTCTTCTGGAAACCTTTTTTATAGATGCAAATCTAGCAAAGAAATTAGCTTTATCAGTCACGCATATGTTTAGACTAAACATTTCGAATAATTGCGTATTCAATAGTTTAGATGCGCTGTAGCGCTGAATTTCGAGCATCCGTGCTACGCTGTTGTGCAGCCCGGATACTGTCATCCAATGGTAGTATCGTACTAAAAGTAATAAGGTTTTGAAAGTCGACTTTGACCATTTCATTATATTATCACTCCAACGTAATGCTCGTCTCGCAGCTCGCGTCAGCATGACGCATTGACGAATATCCTTATTCTATAATACTGACAAAATCGTTGAAAAACTACGTTTAATTGTACCCACATAGGCATAATGTATGATTAAGCAGGTCGGATTAAAATGAACTCGTTGATTTTTTAATCTGAAGTGGGAACAAAAAAGCAGGATTCGATTAAAATTTGTGTATCTTATTCAAATGTATCTTATCATGACAAATACTAATTGAAACTTTCAAGGATACGCCTAGTGTTTGAGGCCGGCTGGCTTCAGCCGGCCGGCGGCCGGCCGCCGGCCGACGACTTTTGCTCGCCGGCCAGCCGCCGGCTACCGGCCGGCCGGCCGGCCGGCGGCCGGTGAGGCCGACCGGCTAACGGCCGACCGGCCGGCCGGCCGGCCGCCGGCTGGGATACAAATCACCAATCAGAAATTTACAAAATAGAGCAACAAAGTTTAAAATGGACTCCAAATCTAGTTTTGCTAATATTTTATGTTATGCTGTGCTATTTTTGTAAGATAATATCCGAAAATAAATATCTTAGCAGTTATAATAACTGCACTGCAAACTGCTCTAGGCCGGTAGCCGGCCGGGCGGCCGGCGGCCGGCCGGCTTACGGGCTCACCGGCCGCCGGCCGGCCGGCCGGCTCACCTGCAGGCCGGCCGCAGGGTGCGGCCGGGCCGGCCGGCGATCGTCCGGCCGGCGGCCGGCCGGCAGCCGGCCGGTGAAACCCCGGCCGGCCTCAAACACTAGATACGCCCATATATAGCTTACATTTCACAAATTTTAGCGAAAGCTCACAACATTCTTAATTCTTGCATAATTTGCCCATTATTTGCTCTCAAGTTAATGATCCAAAAACCTTCTTTCCTGAAGGGGAATTGAAAACCCAGTTCTTGTGAGTTTCGGACCCTAAGACCTTTTTAAGAAACATAGGGGAGATACAATCTTCGGCTGTATACAAGGAGTCTAGGCTTCCTTATCGTTTCTTCGTTGATTGACAGGCCGGAAGTCGGCCCAAAAAGCCTTTGCAACAACTTCTGCTGCCTTCGTTTTTATTTTTTTATTCTTTTGCTATGCAGCCCACTTCACCACATATCTATACCAAATGTAATTTATGCTCTGCGGCCGAAGGACCAGATTTGCCATATGTTGCCCTATTTTGGCTGTCTCGATCAGATATGTGCAGGAGGGGAAGTTTTGGGGGGACGTGAGGACGCCGAAACCCCAAATTTGTCCGGTTTTTGCCCAAAAAATCCGGAAGAATCTAGATTCTGAGGGGAGACCCCTCTGGGGCCCACAGCAGTGGTACCCATTTACCGACCAATTAAAGATGGATAGTTGGGTTGGCTAGAGCCCACGGCGAACCGATATGTGCTTAGTCCCTTGCTCAAGAGGATTTGTGAAAGCCTTGTGGCAGCGGGGATTGGAACCTCGGACTATCGGTCAGAATGTTAGGTTATTAGCAAGAGTGCATAATTGCACTATTATTAAGAAGAAGAGTAAGTGACTAGAGGGCTTCTCTTCACTGCATTGCGTAACGGTGCTCCGCCAACAATACGCGAATGTTCCCTCGTTTGGGGGGATTGACCAAATCGACATCGCATACCCCCCTCCATTTGTGGGGGGGGGTCACAAAAAGTGGTCCCCGTTGGGGGGGGGGGTCGCCAACAGCCAATCAGAATGAGCAAAACTTAGCCTGATTGAGCGAACCCCCCCAAACGGGGACCCCGTTCAGCGCCCGCCCCCCCCCCCCCCAAACGGGGACCACTTTTGGCTCCCCCCCCCCCCCACCAAACGGAGGGGGATATACCTGTCGACCCCCCACCCCAAACGGGGAACATTCGCGTATTGTGGTCGGAGCACCGTTTACGCAATGCCAAGAAGAGGAGCCCTCTAGTGGCTTACTCTTCTTCTAATATATAGGAAAAAATCATGGACTCTTGTTATTAGGTTATGTCGTAAGTTTTAACTATTTACGTAAAGGATTAGGTAAAGCCGTCTGAGTCAAAACTACCTGAAAGGAAAGCAGTACCTTAAGGTGGTGGTATCCTTTTGTGCAGTGCTTTTGCCGTTATTTTTTTGAAACACTATAACTTTCGCAATTTTGGGAGTTGGAAAGAGCTTTATACATCGTTTTAAAGCTTATAATCTGTACATTCAGACGAGCTTACGAAACCAGCAAAATTAGCACAAAACTAGCAAAACTTTTCTGACATACTGACTTCTGACAGGCTAAATATAGGCCAAAAATTTTTTAACGTGGATTTCTCAAAACTGTAGAATCGCCCAAAATTTTTTCTTGTGTCATGATATGAAGGACATATGCGCCGAGGGACAATTTTTTGGATTTGGCCCAACAAGCCTCAATACTCCAGAAAACCCGGCAAATGTGCGGTGACACGAAATTTCGCAACTTTGATTTCAATTTTCTCGCAACTGGCGAAGTTTTAGCTCAAGCCAAGACAAATGTCCCTCCGCAATAGTGCCAATTTTCATTGAGCCAAAAATCAGGCGAATCAATTGGGTAGTTTTTGAGAAATCGCTGTTCAAACCAAAATAATCGCAGTTTTTGCCAAAATGGTTTTTCGGCCAAATCTCTAGCTTAAAGCAACGAATCCCAGCTAATAGGCACTGATAAAATGGGCAATTAGACCGCTTATCGATTGAGTATAAATAATCGGAAATTGTTCGATTGTACGATTTAGCAGTAATTTTGAAAAAACTGATATTTCGAAAACAGCCGTTTTTTGACCCCAAAAATCGTTTTTGGCTTATACTGACTTAACCACTAGAAATAGCTCAAAGGTTGTAAAAGCAAAAATGTTCGTTTTTGTACCCTCTTTCCATCCATAACAACCAATCTGATGCATCTACTGCCTACTGAGAGTATAATGCCAAGAACCGAAAATTCCTCATCTTTTCACCTAAAAATGTGGGACTGGTCCGAGAATGTTAAAAAGCACCAAAATTGCATATTTGGAAAGTTTCATTTACTTTCATAAAGAATTGAAGCCTTTAGGGTCAAATTTACACAAAAGGAAACCACCACCTTAAGGAGACGCTTGCATTACCGGAGACAGTTCTCCTGAGTTCATTTTCCAACCAATCTATATTTCAAACATTTAGCGGTGGAAGCTGTTGTTAAATACTTGCAATATGTAGAATTTGAATAATCTAATACTCGGCTTGCGACTTACACAACAGGGATAAGTTGAAATTTTTGAAACGGTGTCACTCATTAACGGCTGAATAAAATTAGCTCACATTTTGCACAAATGTATGGATGTATGTATGTAATCCTAACGCGGGGCCAACTTTTCAGTTTTTCGATTTATGCAGTTTTGAGATTTTATGAATATTCGAAAACTTTGAAAGTCAATATCTCACGTAATATAGGATTTAAACAAAAACTAATAAAACTGCCCCTGCGCACCTCCCAAATAGACGTATATACATACATGTAAATTTTGAGCAAACTTGGTTGGTGAATTTAGAGAAAATTAATTTGAAAAATTTCGCACTAGTCGCTTCTGTTTTATTACGCGTATATATTATGCTTTAATAAGTTGCGTGGAGTATTTCATAAAATAATAAACAAATCCAACGCAAACGCATCATGAAATGCCCTGTAGAGTTCATTTTCGAACGATTAGTTTTTGCTTTGCCATAAGCAATGGGAATGGTCAACGTAAATTTGCCATATATTCAACCGCCTGTAACTTTTGATAGACATCACGTACAGAAGAGATATGCACATCGTTGAAAGCCAATTTTATGCTCGGATCTCCATAACTTTATCCCCCCCCCAACAAAAGTTGGTCAACATCAAAGGCTTATTGCAAGATATCAACAGAACTTTAGACTATGCTCTTTCACCTAGTACATTCAAATTTATAATACGGAGCTTTAATACATTTCGATTGTTAAGCCATTGTGGTAGCTACGGAAGCACGTAATCTCAGTTGCCGAGATTTTGTCAGAACATGCCCTGCCAACCAGAATAGCTTCAATTTCCTGATAATGCAAGCGCCCCCTTACAAAAACAGCCTAGATGAGGAAAACAATGTCTTTAACATATGTGATTGTTTTTTATAACGTTTCCAACTTCAATACGGCTTTAAAGCAACTTTCCACAGTTGGGTTATTTATAGCTTGATGCCGTCATATATATTGGGATGGAGAAGTAGCCAAGGACGTAAGCAATTAGTGATGTTCCAGTCACTGAAACTGAAACAAATTTGTATAGTGACCTGAAACTCGAACTGAAAAAGCACCAAATTTTATTGAGAATAGTTGAAACTAATAGTTTTCCACTTCAATTGAATAGAAAAATATTAACATAATACAGAACTGACCATGCATAATATATGAAGTATTGATTAAATAGTAGTGCATATCGTTGCTGTTTTGGCTCTTTTTCTCCGCTGGAGCTTGATACCGTTCTCGAATTACCTGAATTGGTTTCATTCTGATGCTGTCAATGACATGTGAATGTGAGACTGGTGAATGGCGCTTTATTCGTTTTTCGAGGCGACGTATATAAAACTACAAGAGACAAACAGAATTACAGTTATAATCAAGCGTTATATTAGAGACATTTCTTTCATAACCTAAGCTTTAGACGCATTTCTTCCATAAACCTAAGCTTTAGACGCATTTCTTCATTTAAGGTGGTGGTATCCCTTTGTACAGTGCTTTTGTTTGTGGTGTTTTTTTTGAAACGCTATAACTTTCGCAATTTTGGGAGTTGCAAAGAGCTTTATACATCGTTTCAAAGCTTATTATCTGCACATTCACATGAGCTTACAGAACAGGCAAAATTAGCAAAAAAATAGCCGAAATTTTCTGACAAGCTTACATCTAACAGGATGAATATAGACAAAAAGTTTTTGAACATCGATTCCTCAAAACTGAAGAATCGGTCAAAAGTTCTTTTTGTGCCATAGTATGAAGGACATATGGCCCGAGGGACATTTTTTTGGATTTGGCTCAGCAGGTCTTAACGTTCGAGAAAATCGGCCAAATGCACAGTAACACGAAATTTCGCCACTTCGCATTGAGTTTTCATGCTATTCGGCACGTTTTATCCCAAACCAAGAAAAACGTCCCTCCGCAGAAGGGCGAATTTCGATTCTGCCAAAAATTTCCGAAATCCGCTGAGTAGTTTTAATCCTTCTTTTTCGTGTCCTCTTTCCAGCCATAACAACCAATCCCGTGTCTTGCCTACCTACTGGGAGCAACTTTCTTATATTTTGGCCTAAAAATACGGGACTGGTCCCAGAATGCTAAAGAGCACAGAAATAGATTATTTCGTAAGTTTTAGCCATTTACGTAAAGGATTAAAGTCGTATGCGTCAAAAATACCCGAAAGGAAACCAGCACCTTAAGCCAATATATTATTTTTATATGATACTGGATGTTATTTTTTACATTCATTTGCTATCATTTGTTTACTATCTGTTAAATGAAAACACATCAAAGGTAGTTTTTTACCAATTTTGACGATGTGGGCTTGCTTCGGGCTCGGGCCAACCCGGATTTCTCGCTAACCTGACACAACACTAACTGAAACTACACTGTTAACAATTCGAAACTAAGCTTTATCAAAAGGGCAAATGTTTACCGTGGGCTCTTCTAGACAGACAGCCAAGCCAACTCAATAAACAAATTTGATTAGATTTGCCCTGCAGCAATAATCAGAAACATTACTTTGCTGCGTGCATGTGCAAAATATCAATAGCTATAGCCATAGTTTCATCTTGTCTACATCTTTCACATCAGTTGTACCCTGAAGTCATTCTACACCGTTCCAATAAATTAACAATTTTTGCATCATTGGAACGAGCAGAAATGCTACAAAGTTGTAGAATTAGTTTTTAATTGCGTTAACCTAATTAGTTATAATTACTTAATAAAATAACTAACAAATTTCCTACCTTAAGCCTTAGGCTAATGGACAAATCAGCGAGAAGACCCACGCTTATATGAAAAAGTGTAATTAGTGCACAGTGGGATCCCCGCCCCCAGAAGTTGCGTGGGGGGGACGGGGCCGCCGGGGCCTATCATAAATAATTGGAGTCAACTGTTGGAAAAACAAATCCAAGACTGAATGTGAAACACTATAAAATAAAGTAAAAACCATTTTCCATTATATAGGTTTGCAATTAGTTGTGCCCGGGCTTTGAACCGAGCCCGGTTGTTGAAGCGGATCGGCCCGGTTAGCCGCGGAGGGCCGGCCCGAACCGGGCCTGGGAGGCCCGCTCAAAATTTTTGTTGTGCACATTTCAAAATTTTCACAAATTATCTCCATTAGAGAGTGGAATTTAAGCTTCCAGGAGTTGTTTAAGTTGTAGTAAACAGCACTAACTATTGTTTGACAGTTTTTTGTATGCCAGGCCTTCACCGGGCCGACCGGGCATTCGGGCCCGACCCGGTAGGTTCAGCAGGCCCAGGCCCGGGAAATTTCTCAACGACACAACTATAGTTGCAATGCATAATATAAATATTTTGCTATTTCCTAGACCAGACTGGCTGTAGACATTGAAAAGCATCATTGATCAAGATCTCCCCTCAACCAATGAATGTCCGGCAGTTTTCTGGCGTCCGGCCAACAGAAGTCCCAAAATAGTAATCCTCCCTTCATAAAATTTTTATCATACTTTTACCCGAATAAAACACCTACCCAACTACTGCGAAACTCGATATTTAATAACCAATAATACATGGACAACCAGCATCATAAACAGATATACAAAATAATAAATATATTAAGAAATTAAAACGTCTAATAATAAGCACTAAACACCATTATTTTCAAGCAAGATTTATAATCTGCAGACACGAGCCTGGCTGACTCCATACGTTTAATTTCACAGTTCTCTCCACAATATAATGGCACCATACAAAATTGGGATGACGGGCCAAGGGACAGAAAATTATTATCAAAACATAAATACAATTGGAAGAACATGGTGAGAATAGGGGCCTAGCACTAGGTAAGAGAAGGGGTACGAGCCATTTAAGGTGGTGATTCCTTTTGGAGACATCAACTTTGAACCCTTATTACTCATTCATTCCTTGGAAGCATAAGTAGTTCCATTTTTATATCAAAATGGAGCTTAACATTTTTTTCTAATTACTACAGTGAACCTAGCTTTACTTATTGGAAATTATTTTACTGCATTTTCGAAGTAATTTAATTTTCCAAATTTTTTTGCAGACTAAAGTAAATTTTTTCATGAGGCGT
>JASAND010014883.1:0-65305 GCA_030248195.1 Trissonchulus latispiculum
TTTAGGTTGGCCCACCGCTGCAGATCACGTGAAAGCGGCGAACATTATGTACAATACAACCATGAAATAGGAGAAACCGGAAAAAAAACATCGCCGCCATAACCGGTCCGGGGCGCAACTTTTTAACGGTAAGTGATACGGGGCTGAAACTTCACAGACATACTAAACTCGATGTGCTCTACAATTTGCGCATGAAATCTGCGCAGGATTTTGCGCAGCTTCTGCGCAGCTTATTTTACACTATCTCCAGCCGCTTTTCACACATATTATAGGGCCGCCGCCGCGACCTATGATATATATATATATATATATATTGAGGGATCGACCGGAACTCCGAAAAACCGGAACCGGAACGAGCTTTAAAAAACCGGAACCGGAACCAGCTCTTTAACACTACAAAAATCGAAATTTTTTTCTTAGCTTCTGGACAATTTTCGCTCAATTTTTCGCAATTTTTGTAGCTAATAGAACGTTAACTGTAATTATACACGGTATCGGTATGAGTACTTTATTCAATCACATTCTCGACGCAAAAAACTACGTATATATTTACGTTACTACACCGAATCTCGGTGAATGATTTGATTGAATGCAAGTTGACTTCTCAGGGAAATCTATTGGCAAATTAAAAATTTTTTAGTTATGCAGAATATTAAGAATATTAAATTAAATTATATATATATATATATACATAGAAATTGATTCCACGAAATATCTGCAAGCATCAAAATTGTTAGAAGAGCTTTTTTAGTTTTTTATCTGATTTGACAAACAATTTTTGGTCATAATCAACTAGAGCTCCAGGAAAAGTTACAGCATTTTCAAAACACTAAATCAAAAATTAAATTGTTGCAAAAATGCCATCGACATTTAGCTAAGATATCCATTATTATTTAGCTTAAGATAACTATTATAATTTTAGTTTACTTTTATTCTGTTTGTATGTATTCAAGAGAAAAAGTCAAATAATTTTTCAAAAATTGCTCTGCTTGTCTAAATTATTGTGAAACTTGACTGAATCTAGCTATGAGCTTACATAGGTTAGCTTTAATAACTGGTCTTCAGTTTTTAAATTTTGCCCATGGGTGACCTTAGCTTGTAATTACTTAATTATTTGGTTCTAGCAGACTTTGTGAGAATGCAAATTTTTGTAGCATTTTGGAGATTTTTTGTCTCGTTGCAATATTTAAATTTTCATCCATTAAACATATAAAGACTAAAGTCTTTTTCACACTTTTCAAAGAAAGTTGAATTAAACGAATTTCTCCCAGTTGAAATAAATTTTACCTTTTTGATTAGCTACATCTGGGTTTTTAAATTTTAAGGGACATTTCTTCAACATATTTATACTTTAAAAACCCTTGCTATATACATTATATATATATATATATTTTGTTCCAGCCATAATGTTTAAATAATTATGTTGCACTCGGCGCGAAAATTGATCACTAAACAAACAGCAAAAATCTTATTCTATGCGATTTAAACAATTGGGACAATTAGTTTTAAGCTAAAACTGACAAGTAATTATATAATAAAACAGTGCACTATAATTCTGAAATAGCAAAGGTATATATATGACAAGGTTTCATTTAAATTTATTATTAAGCATCTTCTACCAACAATTACATAATTTGAAAAGGGAATCGGCGGGCTTGTGCTACCTTTTTCTGAATTATATAAGTATAATTTTTCTTGCATAGCAATTCATAACAATGAATTAAGTTGTATATATATATTAGACATTATATATATTACTACTAATTCTAAACATTCTAAGTTAAGTATATAATGCAATAGCGCCGCAGGCGAAAATTTTTGAGAAAATAATATTCAGTTAGAAGAGAATAGCAATTTTCCAAAAAATTTCAAGAAATTTGACAAAATTTTCGAAAATTTTAAAAAATTTTGCTTTTTATAATAGGCTAAAATTGGTTCCGGTTCGAGTAATTGCTTAAAACCGGAACCGGAACCGGAACCAAAAAGTACCGGAACCGGAACCGGAATTCCGGTCGATCCCTACTACCTACTTATGGTAAGCAAAGCACTTTATATATAATTACTAATTAATTAATTAATATTGATTAATTGATTTATTTATGTTTATGCTTTTTTTCTTTACACATTTCAGATGCTGTGAGACTATCCGCTGGCGTCTCCGCTAATTCCTCCACTTCGCTACCAGTTTCGCCGTCCATCACTGAATCGGCTTCTTCTGTCATCACTTCTGCTGGCCCGCTAACTGAAGAGCCACCGTCAGTTGTCCGCGATCGCCTTCTAGGCTCTGCTGCGGCTCCTCCGGTTGCGCCACAGCGCCACACGACAGCCCACCCACACAGTTCTCCTCCTGGTGGTGGTGATTCGATTCCGTTTGAGGAGTGCCAGGGTTCAGCGACCACCTCCCCCCCGCTCGCCACTCCGACTGCCAGCAAATCGCCCGCACCTCCCCTGATTGCGATTACTGAGTCTAGCCCACCCCCTCCAGCTGCCAGCAACACTACAGTACAGGTGGCAGCTGGTGAACATAGTAAACAACAACAACAAGGAAATAAAAATAACAACAACAATAATAATAAACACACTTTCGATGCTGATGATGACATTATTGAACAGGCTGAGGATGCCTATGAGGCGGATGTGGAGGTGGATGCTGAGTGGATAGATTGTGCTGCTGCGGGTGAATTTAATCCCTCCTCTAATCCGATTAGTCCGCTTACTGGTGGTGGTGGGGAGATGATCTTTACCCGTGCCAATCGCCGTAGTGCCAGTATGCGTACCAGCGCCCCTGACCCCCCTCAGGCTCCTGGGAGTGGTGGTGGATTTTTGCTGGATCCAAGTGGGAGGAGTAGTCCCTCACCCAGCCCTTCCCTGGGGCTCCACGCGGGGACTGGGGGCAAACAGCGTCATCATAGCGGGGGTACCACTAGCACCCCAGGGGGTAGTACGGGCTCGGGCAGTCTGGGCAGTAGTCGGGATGCGGCGGGTATGGACAAACGCTTTCAGCAGATTGTGCATGCGGGGGCGGATTTTGTCCGCCGTCGGCGAAAGCGTCGCACCTCGTCCAATGCGGAGCATCGTGATGAGGATCGGGGGGACCCCCTGGAGCCGCCGCCCCCCGATCAAAAATCTGGGGGTTCGAGCTCGGCCGTTCGAGCCGTTCCCTCCCTGGGTGATCGGATCAGTGTGCCTCGGGTCAAACCGCGCCGATCCCGTTCAGATCGACGTCGAATTAGACCCGTTTCCAGTCCCCAGCCCTTGACCTCGGGAGGACCACCGCCCCTAAATACCTTTTCGGTCGTCAAATCCCAAGACCCCCTCCTTGTCACTGACCCCTCCCGCCTATCGCACCAGTCGCATTCCACCGAATCGTTTCGAACGGCCAACAACGAGCCCCTGACGGAGGAAAGCGGGGGCCGGTCCTCAAATTCGGGGGGCTACCCCGGGGTATTGGCACCTCGTCGCCAGAATTCGGGGGGCTCCACTGCCGGGGAGCGGAACCGGGTCACCCTATCCGGCCGTCTGTCGGACTATTGCTGGAGTCATTGGAAAACGTTGACTTTTGTGCTGCTCCTGGCGGTAACCCTGGTCTCAGCCCTGCCCAGCTTCCTGTGTGGTCTTCTGTGGGGTCTCTATCTTGCCTTCCTGGTGGCCCTAATGCTCTACTGGCTCTTTGTGCCTACCGGGAATGGATCCGGCAGTTCCCCGGATTTTGACCCGGCCCTTAGCTCGGAGCCGGCCTACCTGGATCTGTATGCTGACGAACAGGCCTATGAGGCCTATGAGCATACAGTTTTTAAGGTACGTAAGTTTTTTTGAGGAGGGGGGGTTTATTTTTGTTTGCGGATGTTGGAGGGTTAGCTCAGTTTTTCAAATCTAGTGTTGTTGAGATGAGAGCTATTGGCTTTGAGCAAATTTTAGTTTTGTTACGTCTTTAGGATGTGAGTAGCTTTTTTATGATTTCAAGGGAGAAGTAAAAATGTCAATGTTGAGATTTTAGTTTGCTGTATCAATTTTAGTCTGAGTGGAATTTTCGGCATAATTTTACCACAGGAAAATTACGTGTATATACCTAGGCTGCTTGCAGCAGGATGCATGAAGGATACAAGGCATTAGTTATGGGGAAAAATTATTGAAAAACGCCTGTCCTGTAGTTAGGAAAGCTTTCTTGTTTTATAGGACTGGTAATTTTTATTTATTTTTCTATCGAATAATAATCCCAGAGTACTGGCATTTTTTAGGATTTGAAAGACTATGTCCTCCCCCCCACCCTCAGTGTGGGGGGAGCTTCCGAAAGTGTGGGGGGCGAGCCCAAGGTATAAATTTACCTAAGTTTTTAGCGAAAAATTAACATTTTGAAGATAAAAACGGCAAAAAAATCGCTGTTTTTAAGCTTAACATGAAGTTATAAGTCCATAAATCATCTAAAAATTGAGAAAAGTTTTGATCTAATTTGACCTCAAAACTTAGTTTTTTTCGACACTTTTGGACGACCCCCAAAAAAGTGGGGGGGGGCGGCGAAAGTGGGTGGGCTCCCCCACTTTCCCCACCCTGAGGGTGGGGGGGAGGACATAGTCTTTCAAATCCTAAAAATAAAACCCCCACTAAAAAAATGCCAGCAGTATGACTGTTTTCATTTTTTTGCAGGGCTGGTTGAACCAACTCTCCGACGAGTATGATCCTCGCAGTTATCATGTCAGCAATACCCATTCCGTGCTGCTCCGGCTGGACAAGAATGTCCTCCGGCTCTCCCGGCCCAAGCAGAACATTCTTCGCCATGCCTGTTGGAATGAGCTGAATCGTGAGCCGACCTTTGTCAGCCAACAGCTCTATGATATCACAGGTACCTACTTACTTACTTACTTACTACTTTGTGCCGCGATGGCCGAGTGGTAAGGTGTTCGACTAAAGATCTTACGGTCCTAGGTTCGAACCCCCGCTGCCACAATTCAATTCAATTCAATTCAATTTATTGAAAGCAAAGGAGAAAATATAAGACGGAGAGAAAAAGATTCACAAAGATAGGTAATGTCTTAAACGATGCTTAAACAGTGCAATGCTGGAGGTCTCCACAACTGCAGCAGGTAAATTATTCCAAGCAGATATAACTCTATTAGAAAAGAAATGTTTCTTACAGGTCAGGTTACATAAAGGTGTTCTGAATTTATAAGCATGGCCCCTAAGCTCCCTTGGGGAGGTTGTTACTTCGAAAAATTCATCGGGATGCAAAGGCTTCCACAATCCCCTTGAGCAAGGGACTAAGCACATTCGGTTCGGTTCGGTTCGGGCTCCAGCCAACCCAGCTGTCTATCCTTAACTGGTCGGTAAAGGGGTACCACTGCAGTGGAAAGGTAGCGGCAGGAGTCTGTGTTCTGGCCTAATGCCTGATGAAGGGCTGGCCCCCCTTCCACAGATGTAGTCAACATTAGAGTTGTCGCGCCTGGCTTCGGGCTGTGAATCCGGAGATAAGCACCGGCACCCTATAACCTTCTGTAGGTTGGAGTTCTCTCCAGGGGTCACTTTACCTTTAATTTTTACTCAGTTTTGTTGAATTTTCGAAGCGTTTTCAGCAAACCAGTTAAATTTAACTCAAACCTTTTAAAGCGTGAACGAGTCAGGTTGAATTTAAAATAATTTTCGTGAAAGAGTTCTTCGACAAAGAGAAACCAAACCTTGAGTGGAATTAGACGAGATAATATAAATAAAGCTCTACTCTACTAAAGAAAATTACTTACTAGAAAAATTACTTAGAAAAATTAACCTTACTTACATACTTAGTGTATTGTACGTGATTTTTGATACTAAGTACTGTGGGGCGGTTGGTCCATTCCATCCATTCATCTATTGTGGATGGGTTACTGTATTTACTGGCTGATAAGCATAAGCTGTCTTTTTGCGGTATAAAACCATCTGGGTTTTGGCTCGAAACAGTATATATACACTTCCCCCAGTTGCTGAGAAAGCAGGGTTTTTCAAAATTTTACCTGTGCTTTTTAGTGTGTTTTTTAAGAAAATGTGTCTTTTTAAAAAAATCAGTGTTTTTCCTGAAATTCACTTTTCGCAGTATTAACACGTTTTTAACGGTTTTTACAGCATTTTAAACCATATTTAGCATTTTTCGCGTGTTACAGAAGAAGTACAAAGCATCCCAGACGTTGAGAATTTTTTGAAAATTGTGAAAATTTTGTTCTGAAATCCTTCAAACCTTTTACTTTTCGACAGTTTATTTTATTCCAGTCATTTCCAGAATTTGGTTATACTTTTCCATAGAATAATTTGCTTATGCAGTCCCTAATGACACCGTTGCTTAGAATAATGAAGGCTACACGAAAACTAATGCCCAGACAAAAACAAATAGAAGTAAAAACATAGATATATAGCGACGGCGCTAAATTTTTGGAAAAACTTAAAAATTAGGCTTAAAATTAATAAAAATTCGCTCCTTCAGGTGAAAATGTGAGTGTGCTTTTTAGTGTGTTTTTTAAAATTTTGTGTGCTTTTTAAAAAAGTGTGCGAAAACACATTAAAAATTACAAAAAACAGTATGAGAAAGTGATGTCCATTTTTAAAATGGCCGGATTTAAAAATCTATGTATCCTTCTGAACGATTAACTTTATTGTAGGTAATATTTGGTACCAAAAGGGCACTAATTTTCTAGCATGAAACTATTTTTATGGGTGCCCTCCCGCAAAGTGGTGGGGTTAATTTTGACATGAGATGAACAGTTCTGGCATAATAGGTATATAATGCTTGTATCTTTTTCTGTTCCTATTTATTTAATGGATAGTTTAAAGGAAGGATACGTATTAATGAGGACTGAGTTTTTGTTTTGTTATCCAAAGGTTTGCCTGAAGTAGTATTCCGCGATTTTCCGTCTAAATGGCATCATGCTGATTATATACCCAGCGGATTTCATTTTTTGCCTCGACATTTTGCTCTTTTTGCTGTTCTGTACGTACTTAGTTTTATTATGTAGGGGCGCGATAGCGCCCCTACATAATATGGGTATAAAGGCGTCTGCGCGGCCCCCTGGAGACCGTGTTGGCCTGGTGCCAGCTAATTAGAGGCCCGGGAGTGGTAAAAAGGTTACCATCGTAAACAAATCGAGTAGTACTACAAGTACCACCATACTTTTGGTTCGAATTCGAAATTTCGAATTTTGGCACTACGTAGGTGAGTGTTACCGTGCGTTTGTTTTTTTTCTGAGTAAATAACGCTTATTGGAAATGCATTTTACGGCTAAGTGTTGGAACGATGTGGGCATTTTGGCACCATACTACTATTATATGTTGGTAGACAGGATCCCCCCATGCTACCTTTTTTGGTCATTTTGGCACCTGGTCAATTTTGGCTCTGTGCCAAGGTCCCAAAGTCGGACTTTCGCTATTTTTCGCAAATTTTGGTCACACTTTTCTAGAACTATAAGTATATAAAATAAACTACGTATTATGTAGCGTATTATGTTATTATTATTATGATAGCGCCCCTACATAATATGGGTGTAAAGGCGTCTGCACGGCCCCCTGGAGACCGTGTTGGCCTGGTGCCAGCTAATTAGAGGTCCGGGAGTGGTAAAAAGGTTACCATCGTAAACAACTCGAGTAGTACTACAAGTACCACCATACTTTTGGTTCGAATTCGAAACTTTGAATTTTTGCACTAGGCGATAGTTACCGTGCGTTTGTTTTTTTTTCTCGGTGAATAACGCTTATTGGAAATGCATTTTACGGCTAAGTGTTGGAACGATGTGGAACGATGGAACGATGATGAACGAACGAAAGTTGGGAAAACTCACTCTAAACAGCGTTTTTCGGCGTCTTGGTCGGGGGCATAGATAGTAAATCGACTACGCTCGTTTCAATGGGCATATCGCCGAAATCGACGGAAGTGACCACTGGTCACTACAGCCTATGGGGCCTATTGACCACTGGTCAAACGGCCTAAAACTGCGTTTTTCGGCATTTTGGTCGAGGGCATATATAGTAAATCGACTACGCTCGTTTCAATGGGCATATCGCCGAAACCGACGGAAGTGACCACTGGTCACTACAGCCTATGGGTCCTATTGACCACTGGTCAAACGGCCTAAAACTGCGTTTTTCGGCACTTTGGGCGGGGGCACATATAGTAAATCGACTACGCTCGTTTCAATGGGCATATCGCCGAAACCGACGGAAGTGACCACTGGTCACTACAGCCTATGGGGCCTATTGACCACTGTTCAAACGGCCTAAAACTGCGTTTTTCGGCACTTTGGGCGGGGCATATATTGTAAATCGACTACGCTCGTTTCAAGGGGCATATCGCCGAAACCGACGGAAGTGACCACTGGTCACTACAGCCTATGGGGCCTATTGACCACTGTTCAAACGGCCTAAAACTGCGTTTTTCGGCACTTTGGGCGGGGTCACAGATAGTAAATCGACTACGCTCGTTTCAATGGGCATATCGCCGAAACCGACGGAAGTGACCACTGGTCACTACAGCCTACGGGGCCTATTGACCACTGGTCAAACGGCCTAAAACAGCGTTTTGGGATGAAGCGGATTTAGAGTTACCGTTCGTTCTCTTCGAATGGCACTCAAAAAATATGTCTTTAGTCAGCGCTTATATTTAAATGGCTGAAATTATTGTTAACTGGATCACTGCTGTCATGGCTTGCTGAGCCTGATTTGCAGGTTGTGTATAGTTTATATGCTTATGGCGTAATGCCATGATGCATTAGACGCTAGGAGGAGAATCTTTAAAAGGACAGAAGGACAAGAAACAAAAATGCTCCTCTGGAGCATGAAAAAAGTAATATGGGTGATGGTGAGGTTGCAAAATCAAGAGAGGACTAGTCTTTAAAATGCTTAATATGGGGCTAGGTTCAAAAATAGAAGAGGACTAGGTTGTGAGCGAATTAATATGGGCACAGCTTCGCCGAACAACCCATATTCGCGGGATTTCACGCTTCGTCTTAGCTTTTGTCTGTCGCATACAGAGCTATCAATTTCAGTCAGTAATAAGAAATTTAAGAATTTGAATACGTACTCATTGATTACAGTTGTTTGCATATACGTACTCTGTTAGACTAGCTAGGAATACATGTGTGCGTAAATTATCATCATTTGGTTGGGTTTAACTGCGGCAAGCACGAGAAGAGATCTAAGGACATTAGGCTAAAGCTATTGGTTCAAGCAGGGAGGAAATAGAAGGTCAGAGTCCTAAGATTATTCTTGAAATATAAATTTTCCGTATAAATGAATAAAACGCACTGGTTAGTATAAAACGTTTCTCGCAGAAAAAGTTTGACTAATTATAAACAAAACGTAGCGTGGATGGTATGCATACTGATATACATTTATAAACCGCGAATATGGGTTGTTCGGCGAAGCTGTGCCCATATTAATTCGCTCACAACCTAGTCCTCTTCTATTTTTGAACCTAGCCCCATATTAAGCATTTTAAAGACTAGTCCTCTCTTGATTTTGCAACCTCACCATCACCCATATTACTTTTTTCATGCTCCAGAGGAGCATTTTTGTTTCTTGTTTTAATATTTTTCTCTTCCTTTTTGTGTTTTGCTGTTCCAGGTGCTCGTGTGGTCCTCCGTCCCACCAATCTGGCCCATCGGCGTTGGTGGAGCCGAAAGTATCCCATCACGGTCATCCTGCCGCCCTCCGCCTGTCTTGGCTCCACCCACTACTCTGCCTCGGACTCCGGGTCGCTGAAGGATCGGGCTGCCGCCGGTTCACGACGACGCAGACGTCGACCATCGGGTTCGGCTGCGCTGACGCGCGCCCTTCACACCTATGCAGCGGATGAGCAGAGTAGGTGTCTTGTGCCTGACATGGCTTTTTTTCGCTCTAGTTAGTTCGTGCTATGTATTCTTTGACAATGTTTACATATTTTTGCAAATTCCCCCCTGGAGGACTGGGCTTTTTCTAGGCGAAAAAAAGTGGGGGTGGGGAGAGCGGGGGGGAGCCCCCCACTAGTGGGGGGGAACCCAAAAGTGGGGGGGGGAATCTAAAGTGGTCTAAAATCGCTAAAAATGCAGTAAAAATAACTATGCTTAAAAGTGCTCAAAAATTAAGTTTGAGTACCAAAATAGGCGACTTTTGAGCAAAAAATTCCGGCGAAGCCGGAAAATTTTTGAAAATTTTGACCAAAAATCCTTTAAATTTGGCATTTTCTGGGCACCTTATAGTGAGTGGGGCGGGGAAGCCCAAAAAACTGGGGGTGGGGCCGAGTGGGGGGGGGAAGGGGTCGAGTGGGGGGGAACCCAAAAAGCGGGGGGGCGCCCAACCCAGTAAAAAAAGCCCAGGAGGAGGTATATAAGGACAGGGCAGGGTAGGGATGTGCCTTTGCTTTTTTTGAGTTATTATTCGAGCAGGCGAAAGCAAGCAATGTACGTATTTCTTACCTATCGTATTTTTTCTATTCCTTTATGCTGCGAAATTTGCTAAGACCGCTGTTTTTTCCTACAGGGTTGGGGGGGGGGGGGTGAGTGACTACATACACTCTCCTCAGAACAGTGGTGCACATAGAAGATTTTTTCTCGTGGGCGGACCTCAGAAAAAGTTTGGGGGGGGGGGGTCTCGGGGTCAAAGCCGCCCCGAAGTTAAAAAATTTTTGAAAATGATGTTTGAAAATCAAAAATAGGCGTAAACTAAGCAAAAGTGGAGTAAATTTCGCGCTGTAGGCGCAAACATTTTTGAAAATGTTACAAAACGTTGCTACAGAAAGGTCTAAAACGCTGAAATAAGGGTAAATAATGTAAGTAATAATGAAGTCGGCGCGGAAATTTTTAAAACTTATGTTCGCGCTGGGCGGACAATAAAATTTTTCCTTTACGTCTGGTTTGAGGGGGCGGCCCCCCCACCCCACCCCCCCCCCCCTATGTGCGTCCCTGCCTCAGAAATTTGAATTTCCTCCCAGACTTGGCCCACCCTCCCCCTGGATCGTCTTCTGGATTCGGGCGCCTTCTACCCACATCCTAAGAAGTAGACGGAAAGATAGGTGTTTCAGGGTAAATTTTGAAACGTTTTTCGGCTTCGGGGATTGGGAATCTCGGTCTCGCCCAAAAGCCGAGACTTGGCCAGTCTCGGTCTCGGTTTCGGTACCCTGGTTCTGGTCTCGTTCATCTCGGTCTCGCCCAATCCTGCTGGCTTCACCAGATTTTAAGGCCATTTCTAACAATTTTAAGGCAAAAATGTTCAATGTTGAGCTCAGCAGTAAAATTTACCAGGTTTTAAGCATTTCCGAAGCCCCTCCCCCCCCCGCCCAGAATTCGGTGCCCCCTCCCTTAAGACTCCCCGTGATATGTTGGCCTAGAAATAAGCCAGTATCGTGTGTCACTGTTGTATTATTGTGAATGACTTGACGGAGCTGGCTTTCTTAGTTTTACGGACATCTTTTTCCCGATTCCCAGTTTTTTTCTTTTCTTTATTTTCGTTTTCCTTTTTTTCAGGCTCCGAAGAGGAGGGCGATGAAATCGAATGCGCCAGCCAGGCTCGGGAGTCCTCAGATTTGGAGTCGGAGCCCCCGCCCCCTGCCGATATTCATCTCTACTTTTTTGCTCGATCGGGTCGTGAAAAGGAACAATGGTTTCATCGGTACGTATTTATGGGGGGGGGGTAAAGGTGCTTTTTGAATTGTGGGGAGAGCAGGGCTGTGTATAGGCTTAGGCAGGGTGACAGCTTTTTGTGTTACGTAAATTCTTTGTGGCGAGGAACCACATTTGAAGTTGAATTTGGTGAGGAATTTGGAAAGCATTTTTAGTGGACGTTATGTCTGCATATTGTGCAAGTGGATTTGGATTTTTTTAAATTCCTACTCCGGAAAACCGGGTTTGTCCGATTTTTTGCCCAAAAAACCGGAAAAATCCAGATTCTGAGGGGGTGGGGGACCCCTCTGGGGGCGGGGGGTGAGCTCCAGGTCTGGGGGGGGGGTAACCCCCCCCCCAAGCACATGTATGACTGCAACTATACAGTGAGAATATGAGGTAAACGCGGGCCAGCAGGCGGATCCACGAAGGATACAAGGCATTAATCATAAAGAAATAATGAAAAACGCCTGCCTGCAGTCACTAAGGCCGAAGCCTTAGTCCGAACAGGAGAGAGCCAATGGGCGCTGTGAGCGCTCTTACCCAGAGAGAACTAGTCTCTGGAGCTCCTGCCTGGTTGTCCCAGAAGGACAGCCAGCTCGGCTCTATCTGTGCTGCAACATAGCCAGAGAAGGTTTTATCAAAACCTCTCTGACTGTGCTATGCACAGAAAGAGGACTGCAGTGGCCCGCGGATCTCCGTACAAACAGCATTTACATCAAGAAAATGAGGTAAAGTCAGAGAGGTTTTGATAAAACCTTCTCTGGCTATGTTGCAGCACAGATAGAGCCGAGCTGGCTGTCCTTCTGGGACAACCAGGCAGGAGCTCCAGAGACTAGTTCTCTCTGGGTAAGAGCGCTCACAGCGCCCATTGGCTCTCTCCTGTTCGGACTAAGGCTTCGGCCTTAGTGACTGCAGGCAGGCGTTTTTCATTATTTCTTTATGCAACTATACAGTGGTTACAAAGATAATGGAGCACATCCTTGTTTTCTTTCTTGGCGATTAATTTCAGAAAACCCTGCTGGCGTATATTTTGCTTACCTTTTTGCTTCAGTCCGTAGTTGTATGTTAGTTTCAGCGTGAAAGGATTACGTAAGTTTTGCTGTTTTTCCATTATTTTCGGCATATTATGTATCTGAGTTTTTTGTTTTCTTCACGTTTCAGCCTACGTCAAGCCAGCTGCTACTATGCCTACAAACGAGCCAATGAAGCTTTGGCTTCTGGGACCGGTGCTAGCCAGACCCAAACCCAACCCCCCGGTAAATCTGATTGGCTGTCGGCATCCGATGGAAACGAAGAATTTGGCGGCGCCACCACACGTCAACGTGTCTCTTCCTATTCTGACTCGACCACCCAAGAAGGGGAGTCGGCTAGATCAAAGAAAGATGCCGCGACCGGCGGCAAGATCAAAGGAGGACCACCCACGACGACGGAGGCTCCCCCGCCTGCCCTACGGCGACGCTACTCTGACCTGGACCGTCTAGTGGGAGGCGATAGGCTGGCTGGTTCGGAGTTGGCTGATTTTCTGTCAGAATGGTTGACGTTTGTCGGGGGCTCTCGGCGATTTCAAAAGTTTGTTTGTTTGTTTGGTTGGTTGTTTGTTTGCTACCTATCATATGGAGGGGGGGCATCTCTTAACTGTTTGGAGGAAAGGTCCGGAAATTTTTCATTTGGAGTATTGCCGTGCAGTTTGTTTAGGACTGTCGTTGCGCTGTGGCAATACAACGATAGCATATTAATAGCGGCATTATTTAAGAAAGAAAGAGGGAAAGACAGTTGAAAACCAATAAGAAATTTAGAAAAACCAGACCCCAGGGGGCCGTTGCATAAAAGTGATTAGTTGATTAGTGATTAATAGTTGATTTAGTGTAGCAGTTTTTCGAGAACAATGAAAGCTACTAATGGGGTACGACAGTAATTTATAAATCATATTGAAGAGCTTTGAGCGTTCTATTGAAATCAGAAGTCTAAATTAAGTTACAGCTTAAATTGGAATGTTAACAAGTAAATAAATTAAGATTGAATTCAAAATTGTTCTTTGACTGAATGAGTCAGTGAGGATAAATTAAATATATACTTCATGACTGTTGGATAAAGCACTTCAACAGCTACGATATGGTACCAAAATCTCCAAAAACTGCGGACTGCAGCAAACGTTTTTCTCGAAAAACTGCTACACTAATCAACTAATCACTAATCAACTAATCACTTTTATCAACGGGCCCCGGGGGAATTGTGTTGTAACCAATCTTAGACTGTTGATCAAGCAATCAAAGTTTACTGTGCTCACGGGCGACTAAAATCAAAACTTTGTTGAAGCTGTCGGATTCCAGTTTTTAATTTCCCCGGTTTTTTTAAAATTTCATTTCCATTGTTGTTTATGTTTCATCCTGAGTAACTTCAATTCATACCATGGCAATTGTGAGTTTTATTCCTTTTATTTAGTCTGATTCATTGGGTATGCTATTTTTATTGTATTAAATATGTGCATTTCCTCTACGGTCATTGCTTTTCGTTTTTGCAGGTACATGTCCGAATTTTTGTCGCCCAAGCGGCGCCAGTTTGAGCCCTCCCCGGGCATATCCAGCTACGATCTGACCTGTATGACCTGGCGAAAGCCCGGACCAGATGACGGGATAGACTACCGGCATGCCCGGGCCAACATAGAATGGGCAAATGCCCTGGCGGCGAGGTAAGTCGGGTCTTTGCCTTCACGGTTTGATTTTTGATTTTTTTGTAGTCTGAGTTTTGATTTTTGATTTGATTTTTTGATAAAATCGAAACCCAAATTTAGATTCAAGTTTTAAGCTTTGATTTGATTTTTGATTTTTTGCAGCCTCCTGATTTTTGATAAAATCAGAACTCAAAAATGGGGTTTGATTCATGTTTTGATTTTTGATTTTTTGCAGTCTCATTTTTGACTTTTGATTTAAATTTTGAAAAAAAATAAAAACTCAGGAGTATTATTGGAGTATTAAGTGGGAGCACCACCGGATCTAATTTGGTGAAATTTTTGAAAATCTTTTGGTAACGGCACAATTTCTGTCAATGTTAGCTAAAATATGTACGTATATTGCTTTCATTAGAGGAGGGAACTTCGAAATGCACTCTTTGTTCCAATCTTTCAAATTGATTCTTTGATTTTTCTATTTTTTCAGAATTTTCTGGGATATGGTTCAGAGTGAAAAGTGGATCAACAAAGTTAAGGATCGAATACAGCGAAAGCTGGCCACTGTTCGGGTAACATTTTAGTTCAAACTTGAGATTTTGTATTAATTTAATTATATTTGCTTTGAATTGTTTTACTATCAAACAAATCCAGTTCGGTCAATTCTTTTTTTGGCTATTTTTTCTCTGTTGCTTTGTTCTTATTTTCATGCTTATTGTGATATTTTTGCCTTTGTCTTTGAACATTTTCAGCTTCCATATTTCATAGAACAATTATCCCTGACCAAGCTGGAGCCTGGCCTCCTGGTCCCCCGAATTACCACTGTCTATCCGGCTTCCATCAACGAATGGGGATTTTGGTTTGATCTAAAGGTACTGTGTAGATCCTCCCCTGCCACTAGATCATACATGTGCTTGGGGGGGGGGGTTCCCCCCCAGACTTATACCTCACCCCCCCCCCCCAGAATCAGGAGTGCCTCCCCCAAAACTTCCCCTCCTGCACATGTCTGTACTGGATATTAATTAGGGTTTTGCAGATTTTCTGGGGTACTGTTCTGCTTACAGTTAGTTGTAGAAACTGACAACTAGTGGTAGTGGTTGGTACCGGACATTTTTTCATATCGGGAGATTTCCATCCGGTGATCCGGTCTTCTGCCTGTTTAATATATACGTACTTTTGTTCAAGATAATTTTATCTTTTTTTAGATAAAAAATATTCCAATGTTTCTGTTTAATTTTGCCTTCTGTGTGAATGTCTATCATTCTAAGTCTAAGTTTGAAAAACACTGTCACAGGCATGTTTGAGAAAAATTGTGCAAAATTTTGTTAACCTTTTTCCTTGCTTTTCCCCTAAATCTTAAATCCGGCTTTATCCGGATATACGTTTAAACTGTGTTGAAGCACTTAGATTTTTTATTCATGTTTTTAATTTTTCATTTAATTTTTCCTCCTACATATTTTCCTGTGTTGTTGACAGATTGAGTACAGCGGTGGCCTCAAACTGGTGCTAGAGACGAAGATTAATCTGATGAAAATGGTAACGGAGGCTGCCACTGGGCATCTGAATGAGACGGAAAATGCCAGAAGGTGCGCGTTGGCGTGCTCAGTTTTCTGTTGAGCATTTGCTTTTTGTAATTTACCTGTTAACGGCTCTCGCCTGTTTCGGACTAAGGCTACGGCCTTAGTTACTGCAGGCAGGCGTTTTTCATTATTTCTTTGTGATTAATGCATCCTTCGTGGATCCGCCTGCCAGCCCGCGTTTACCTCATTTTCTTGATGTACAAGTTTAACTGTTAGTTAAAACATTTTAGTATGTATTAAACAAAAGATGAACTTTTTTAGTGAAATACCGTGTTCGCATATTTATTTAATTTTTACATACTATTTTTATTTATGTTTAATTAAAACTAAAATGTTTGGAAATTTATTTTGATTTTTTCTGTTTTCGTTTCAGTGGTACCTATTCGGACAGTGAAGTCCCAGAAAGCCCAGAGTCCAGCTGTGATGATGAACCCTCCGGAAGTTTCTCTTCCAAAAAGGAAAAGGAAACGTTAGTAGTTTTTGGTGTTGTGTTTGGTTGGATTTATTTTTCGAAAAGATGTATTGGATGAAAAATAATAGATTTTTAGGAAAAAACACGGCTAATTATTGTGGTTTTTGTCGATTAGTGATGTGTGAGGCCCACACACTTTCCAAGGATGGTTCCTGACATCCCCAGTTTTCAGTGTTGTTTTGTTTTTGTTTGTTTTTTCTATCTATTTTCTTATTTTTATTTTTCTATTTTTTCATCTTTTTCTTTGCTAGCTCATCGCCTCGTCAGTCTGCGGGTAAGAAGATTGTCCAGATTGTGGACAAGATTGCTCAGTCAAAGTATTTCCAGGAGGCCAGCGAAAATAAATATGTCCGCAAGGTTATGCAAGGTACGTACATATGTACGTATGTACGAATACGGTAGTTTTGGATTTTTCATGAGGGCTGACTGCAGGGGTGTATCCAAGGTTTTGGAAAGGAGTGGGTTTTTGACAAAAAAATTACTAAAATGTCGGGGGGGGGGGGTTGACAACAATTTAGACCTTTTTTAATGAAGTATAGATAAAGGGGGTTTCCTCAACTCGGACAACTCAGAAGCTGGTCCTTTCAAGCCCACCCCCCCCCCCCCCCCCAACTCCTCCCCTGGGGATATGGCCATGGGTGACTTGTCTGTCTAGTTTTTGCGGAAATAGATTCTGAGGTTGGCGCCTAATGCTAAAATTGAGATTTTGGAATGAATTAATTTCTGATAAGCCGCTGACTTGTTTGAGAATAGTGGTGTTCACTGTTGCTGGTGGGAGCCATAGTTGTTGACGGGAAAATGCGATTAAACAGAAAACTAGAAAATTGTGTGGTTTGGAAGTTTGGAATTTCTGTAGGAATTTTATCTGCATTTTTAAAAATTATTGTGTGTTTGCAGTTAGTAACGATTTGGTTTCATTATTTTTATTATTGTTTTTCTGTAGGAGCCATACTTTATTATTTAAGGCAGATTATAGATTATCAGAAATTATTTTGCTGTTAGTTTTGACTAATTAAATTGATTTATTAAAGTTTTAATTTGATTGATTGATTGATTGAATTTTTTGCCGTTTTCAGGTATCTCTGACACTCCCCTGGTCTTGATGGTTGAAGTGAAATATTTGGATGGGATATTGTCACTAAACATTCCAAATCCGCCCACTGATCGGCTATGGTTTGTTGTTCTGGCTTAGTTAATTAAGTAATTACTAATTAAAGGACGGGTAAAAATGTGAAATTAAAATTTGAAAATTTCTGGGTACCTCAAAGTGAGGGGGTGGAGGGAAGGCTCGGGGGGGGGGGGGGTGATTTCTCGATAAGGGGGGGAGGGGTGGGGCACCACCGCACAAAGCAAACCTAGGCTTACATAATGGTGTTATAGTTTTTCGATGAAAGTATTAGTACTTAGTAAATAATAAATTTTTACGAAAATGAACCTGTTTTGAATTTTTTAATCCTAGCGGCCCAAGGAAAGGCTTAATTCAACTAGCCAACTGTGATTAGTCGGTGTCTTTTTTTCCGCTGAGTGTCTTTTTTGGCGGCCTTTGCTAATGTGTACTTGTGTAATAAATACATAGTTTGTAGTTTTGATGTTTCGCTCAAATTTTGATTATAATTTTTTCGTTTTTTTCTATTATTTTTTCTTGTTGTTGCATGTTTTAGGTATGGCTTTCGTGCTCGACCTTTGCTCACTCTACGGGCATATCCACGTGTGGGGGACAAGTCACTTAATGTGGTCCATATTACGGAATGGATTGAGAACAAACTTAAGTTACTCTTTGAAGTAAGTATAATTGTTATGGGGGATTCCGTTCAGGCTTATTTTTAGGCCGAAATTTATGGGGGTCGGGTGGGGGGGTAGCTCACCCCAAATTGGGCACAGTTTTGAAAACTGTTTGCGAATTTTTGCGGTTTTTTGTGTTAAAATTGCTAAAAAGGGCTGATTTTAAGACGGTTTTTAGGCTAAAATAGCGAAGCTTTAGTTAAATATCCGGCCAAGCTAACCATTATTTGAAAATTCAGGGCAAAAATAGCCAAATTTGACAATTTTTGGGGTTATAGAACTCAAGTCGGAGGAATTTCGGATTGGCATTTTAGGGGGAGGGGGGGAGCTTCGGATGTCCATTCAAGTCCATTTCACCCAAATAGAAATAAGCCAGCCCTCTTCCTGCTAGTGAGAGTCAGCATAAAATTCTTAATTAAATTTAAAATTTTAATTAATTTAAAATTTAAATTGTTCTAAACCAAACCAAAGCTTCCTGGGCGGGATGTACTTTGAAATTGTTTCTATAATGGCTTTATGCCAAGGGTTTGTTGAAGTGGTCTGCAATACTTGTCGTGTCGGTCCTGATTTGGTGTATTATTTCTAT
Source organism: Trissonchulus latispiculum (assembly GCA_030248195.1). Taxonomy (NCBI): domain Eukaryota; kingdom Metazoa; phylum Nematoda; class Enoplea; order Enoplida; family Ironidae; genus Trissonchulus; species Trissonchulus latispiculum. The sequence goes on from JASAND010014883.1 coordinate 18,674, forward strand.
TTCAAAATTTGCCGAATTTCTAAAAGAATTTAATATAATCTTAAATTTTCAATGGGTTGTTAATATGTTTGTTTTAATTAGAATCCATTACGTAATTGTGAGCATGAGAGCAGCTGCTTTTCAGCTATATTGTTAAGATAGCAATGGGGAAATTTCTAACGTTTTAGGATTGCTTTCTATTTTGTATTGACTTTCGTTATGTCGATTTTTTTTGCTTTTTTCAGAAAAATCTGATTTTGCCAAACATGGACGATCTTATTTTGCCTGTTATGGGCGGATCACCCCTTCTACAGGCCTACAATACTTGATGACTTGTTGACATTTTGAGAACGTTGACATTTTGGAAAGTTGACATTTTGAGGAGATCTGTGGTTCCCGTTCCCATTGTAATCTTTAGTTTCCATTTCCGGCGGAGTTGTTTTTCTAACCATTCGCTCTCCTGTGGTTTTTGTGATTTTTTTATTTTCCCTGCCTCCTCTTAGTTCCCCCACCATTTTTGTCTATTTCAGCCCTCCCCCCAAGCTTGGATGCCTTAATTTTCATTGTTGCCGCTCCCCTTACCTTATCAATCTTACCACTTTTATTGATTACTTATTGATTTTTTCCTATATTGCTTTTTCTATTATGCCAAATAATATTTTTGTGTTGTCTTTTGTCTACGTATATAATTTTCCCCATAATCTATCCTTCAATATTTATTCTGTTTTAATGTCCAGGGTTGGGTTTTTTCTGGAAACTGCGGGAAAAACTAGGTTATTCCGGTTGAAATTTTTTCACTAATTTTTCAAAATTTTTTGAATTCATCAAAAAAGCTCGAGTTTTTTTCGAAGGGTGCGGAAGAAAGGAAAAAAACTGTTTCTTCCGGTAGTTTTTTCCGCGGCCCATTCCTGGTTAATGACTATTTGGTATTTAGTTTCCTATTAACTGTGATGTAGTTATTCAGCCTCATTAGTTTGGTCATCGTCAGAAACGTGTTTCGCAAACGTACGCATGCCCTGCCTGAAATCGAAGGAAAATGCAAATTTTCAATGTGTAGTAACAGCAGGGATTAGATATTTCAAATTTCAAAATTTCTCACAAAAAAACGTTGGCCAACGTCGCTAATTTTACTCGACAATTCTTCTGAACGATTCTAAAATGTGAATCTTGAAATCTGCCTGCACAAAGCGGAGTTGGAATTACAATTTGAGAAATTGTATGGGTTCGCTCCTCCAAATTTTTTGGCTACATTAGTGGAGAGATGGGAGGATTTTTGAGGTCTGACAATACTGTACTTGTGGCACGGGTACGCGTCAAATTTGGGACTGGACTATTGTGAAAAGTTTGCTAATGGTGCCGTGGTCCTTTTTTGCCTGAATTTAGAAGTTTAATTCTTTAAAAGGGTTGTAGGATGTAGCTGTCCAGTAGTGTTTAAAATTCTTATGTATAGCATTATCATTCAAGTAAAGTTGTGTTAAATTCCATAGAAACCGTTGAGTTTTGCACACCTCGAAATTCTGTTTTTTTCCGGACACTTTTGTTGGAGGTATTTCTTTTGTGTCTATTTGTGTTATTATTCATAATAATACCTTACAGTAGAACTTATAATTTCATCTAGTCTGAACTTCTGTACATATACTATTTACTTACTTGTATCTATTACTATTTTCTTGTCTTAATTTTTTACGTGTATGTACGTATATATTGTATTGGGGATTGTTATGTGTGCTCTTTCTAATGTTTATTCTTTCACGTCCACGCAATTATTTCACTTTTTCGGCGTTTTTTTTCTGTTGTTGTCTGCTTCGTTATTGTAGGCTGTCTGTATGAAGTTTGTATTTGATTGTTTGATTGTGTGATTGTGTGATTGATTGAATGTGGTAGTGTTGCGCTGATGCGCGTCTGCTTGGGCATGTGTAGCTAGATGTATGTTACTTAACGTTTTGCTTTTGTCGTTTTTCGTAGGCCGACTTGATTTTATTTTGCTTATTTTTTATATATATCTTTCTTTCTACTCTTTCCTTCCAGAAAGAGTATACATAATAGATAAGAGTGTGACAAAGTGAAGCGCTCTGCTATATATTTGTCTGCGGGATATGCTCAGTGCTGCCCTACCCGCCTCAATATGTACATAGATATAGTCAGTTTGTAGTTGGAAGAGTAAGACACTCTTGTCTTCCTAATGTATTAAGCTTGCAGTATGCTCGAAACATTAAGGTAGAAATCTCGGGAAGGGGAGGGGGGGCTTCTCAGAGTTGTATAAATTTGCTGCGATGACATTTTTTATAATTCGGTGTTTTTGACAGTTCTAAATACTTTAGTTTCTTTGTACACTTTGTGTTAACATAGTGTATGAGCTTTCGAAATGACCGACTAAGCTAGACACAACAATCTTTTCAGCATCATCAGTAATGCTTGTCATATTGTTATCTAGTACAGGGTATTTTTTACCAAAAGAGAACCACCCGAAATTGCCCCATCCTGGGATTTTTGGGTGCCCACATTTTTACCAAAAAATAGGCAGATTTTCAACAACTCTCTGGCTTTGCCGCAGATTTTTATTTAAAAACGTCTATTTTTAGCCTAAATCCAGACTTTCTGACAATTTTGGGCTTACTTTTGCAAAAGAATCTCTCCGCCTGAAAATGTCTCCCCCCCCCCCGGCTTTTTCCTAGGCCAAAATTTCTGGAGGGGGAAATCTGTAGGGGGGGGGGCGAAAATTTTTTCGAAAAATGCTTAAAAAATGCTATTTTTGCTGCTGAGCTAAAAAGTGATAAAAAGGCCTAAAAATCCGGCGATTCCGGAAACATTTTTCAAATACCCTAAAAAGTGAATTTTTTTCTGTTGACTTTCGAAGTCTAGGGGCCGACAGGCACTGAATCTGGAGGGGGGGCGATCCAAGTCTGGGGGGGGGGCGCTCACACACACCCTGTAGGAAAAAGCCAGCCCCCCCCCCGGATGCTCCACCCATAAAAAATTCCCTAAAAAGTACCCTGTATTGTGTCCTTGTGTCTATTCGTACTTGTCTATGCTTTTGTTATTCTGCTTGTCTCGGTTGCTTTGGCTTGGATACCGCCCAAAAGGTCTTTTTATTGCGTAACATTAACCAGACAGCAAACAAAAGCTTTTGCAGAAATAAAGGCTCAAAATTCACGACTTAAAACTGATCTATGATATTTTTTGATTTATTGCTTTATCTCCCCTTTGAAATTTATCTGTGACTTATTTTCAGCACTTAGGTGGAGCATTGAATATTTTGTGTTTTTGTCTTTCAGCTGATTTTTGTGTTTTTAATTTTATTTTTGCTTTCTTTAACCTTAGGTTCTATTTTAGTTGCACACTCATATATTATGTATACTATTCTATTCACTTTAATGTTCTGTCTAAGTTCTGTTTCTCTGCAGTGTATGCTTGTTGTAATTGGCTGAAGATGTATCTCTTAACTACCGGATTGGATTAACATTAGTCCGCATTAAGGAAGCAGCATCTCGGAATAAACGGACTAAATTTAATCCTATTTCTTTAATGCACCAAGTCTTAAAATCTAAATCTGAGTCTGTTTCTTTAAGTTTGGATTAAGTTAATTTTTATCCGGTCTAGATAATCGCTGTGTCTTCATAAAAATTAATTAATTAGCCCGCGTTTAACCCTACATTTACAACTTGTATATAATCCTCGTGCGACTTACACGGATTAAATGAGCTGAAATTATTAATCTATGTTTTTTTAACGGCGAATTAAATGGTATATATTATTAAAATATAATTAATTAGGTTAATCCGCGGATTAAAAATGGTCGTATTAAACGTAATTCGACCAACGCAATCTTTAAGGCCACTATAACTTTGCCAGAAAATACTCGAAGAGGAGAAACCCTTTGTCGAGACTTTGGTTTGGAGACTCTGAGGCCGACTATTTCATTTTTAAAAAGTTTTTTGATAAAACAAAACGTCTTGAAAGCAAAGAAGATAGATAATTAGATGTGATACCGTCTCGAGCCAGCAAATGATATGTTTATAAGATTCTAACAAGGCGAAAAAGTTTCATAAATTTGGACTAGTCTTGTAGCTAGTCAATTCTAACAGCTCAGCTATTTAAACGTCAGCTTTCAATTCCAGCTGTATTGCGATTGAGCTTCCGCCTAGTTAACATAAAAAGTAACTAACTAACATAAAAACGTTAACAGTTAAAAAATTAGCTTAAAAATAATTAACGTCAATGTTGTGGGTTCGATCCCCACCCCAGGTCTGATTTTTTGGCATCGGAGGTGCTGTAGTAGTGGCATCCTTCTTTCTTTTGTTAATTTTGATTGGAATTTAAATTTTTTTAAATTCCTTTTTTTGGGATATGCGAAATTTAGGTTTTGAAAGACGTGTCTGGTTTGGAATGTAAAAACTGTTTTTGCTTTATTTTTTAGCCATTTGTTTGATGGTTTGTGATATGTATATTATATTTTCTATAGGATAATATTCTTCTGTGTAATGCTCTGTCTGTATTAAAAAATTAATTGTATATACTATATATCTATTACATTTGCTTCTGTATTGAAATGATTTTTGAAATAAATTATTTTTCTGGCCATGACCTTAAGGCTATTCCAATTTCTAGTGTACTTGAGATATACCTATTAAGTCAGAGTCGAGTATGGATTATCCGATTTTATAATTTTAAATTTTTCGACTGCTGTCCAATTGGATATGTGGTTGAATTAATTTTAATAGCCTAATTGGCTTCGTGTTTGCCCCAAACGGTAGCGTAAATTACGTAGGATGAGCTTGGAATCAGGGTGGGGGTAGTGAAACCAGGGGGGGGGCGTTTCAGAAGACGCTCCTAAGCTTAGGATTCACTCCCATTTGAGCGCACTGATTCCCGATTGCGCGCACCTCACTAAAACTTCTGACTGTCCCATTTGCGCGCAAACCAATTTGACGTCTACTCTTGAGACCTTACGTTACATATATAGTTCCATTTGCGCGCTGTACTGATAGATTGTTCAGAATAACTATTGAAGGGAATTTTGCTGCTATGAAAATAATGTTCTTCGCAGAAACGCAATGACAGTTACGTGACTGTGGTAAAATTCTAAGTAAACGGTTCAATTTATAAAGCTAAAATAATAAAATATAACTTGATTTAAAACGTTCCGGCTTGTTTGCAGATGAAATTGCGTTTTTAAGTTAAAACCAATTTTTGTTACAAAAAAGGCCAAAATTTTCAGTTGAAGCAATTTCTACAGAAGTTTTTAGACAATACAAAGCGAACAGGGGTTACTGCGTTTAGTGTAATTCAAGGTAAAATATACACTCCATGACTAATATTAACTTGATTATTTTATATCATTTAACTATACTTTGATAAAAAATGGAAGCAGTTTTACGCGCAATTAGGACGTGCACGCAAACGGAACTCCTTACACCAGATTTAAATGATACAGAATTAGCACTTAGTGCGCCCAAATCAGACTTTACGCGCAAATGGGACTGACTTACGGTGGTGATTCCTTTTGGGCACATATTATTGGTTGACGGTTCAAATCAAGATAAAATTTGATGAAACTTTCCAAAATAAGTTCTTTTAGCATTCTAACACCCTCCGCGCAATCCCGCTTCAAAACTTCGACGTCTCCGTTCAGGGCGGTTTTTGCCGATTTTTGACATTTAGACAGTAGCTACATAGCGATAATTATATTCATTCAAAAGATCTTGTTGAGCTCTACATTTTTGCTTTTTAAAGCTCCTTTCTAGCTTCTCTGTATAGTGAGATATAGCTGATTTTCTTGTTTTGGCGTTGAAAACTTGTCAGTTTTGCCGAAATCAAATAATCCGTAAAATTAAACTAAGGGTATCCATTTGACGGTCTCGTCGAGGCCGATTATCCGAGGCATGGTAATCTTCCAACTGCTATCCCTTGAGCTGCTACCATAAAAAATGTAGTTTTTGCAAAAAAACATGGCCATATTTTTTCCAGCGATTGTAGAGCATTTACTATGCAAGCTAGAGGGTTGTCACTTACTAGACGTGTTGTACACAAAAATACCCAGGGACCCTTTTTAGTTGCCCCGATTGCTGCTTTTTAGTTAAAGTGGTAGCTTACTAAATTTGGGAAAAGTATGCAAAATCCAGGTTGCGCATACATTTTAGTTAATTTATTTATAACGAAGAGCGATTTCATAATAATTAAAAAGGGTCTCCAACTATGTGATAGTGGAATCGATTGATGTGGCCGACGCCTCGCGAAAAAATTTACTTTAGTCTGCAAAAATCTGGAAAATTAAATTACTTCGAAAATGCAGTAAAATAATTTCGGAGAACTAAAGTTGGTTCACTGTATTCATTAGAAAGAGAAAATGTTAAGCTCCATTTCGATATAAAAATGGCTTCTTAACTCTAAGGAATGAATGAGTAATAAGGGTTCAAAGTTGATGTCTCCAAAAGGAATCACCACCGTGGTGCTAACTTTAGTTCTCCGAAATTATTTTACTTCATTCTCGAAGTAATTTAATTTTCCAGATTTTTTGCAGACTAAAGTAAATCAATCGATTCCACTATCAAATAGTTGGAGACCCTTTTTTAATTATTATGAAACCGCTCATCGTTATAAAAAAATTAACTAAAATGTATGCGAAACCTGGATTTTGCCCACTTTTCCCAACTTTGACAAGCGACCACTTTAACTAAAAAGCAACAATCGGCAATCGGGGCAACTAAAAAGGGCACCTGGGTATTTTTGTGTAAAACACGTCTAGTAAGTGGCAACCTTCTAGCTGGCATAGTAAATGCTCTACAATCGCTGGAAAAAATATGGTCATGTTTTTTGCAAAAACTACATTTTTTATGGTAGCAGCTCAAGGGATAGCAGTTGGAAGATTATCATGCCTCGGATAATCGGCCTCGACGAGACCTTCAAATGGACACCCTTAGTTTAATTTTACGGATTATTTGATTTCTGCAAAACTGACAAGTTTTCAGCGCCAAAACAAGAAAATCAGCTATATCTCACTATACAGAAAAGCTAGAAAGGAGCTTTAAAAAGCAAAAATGTAGAGCTCAACAAGATCTTTTGAATGAATATAATTATCGCTATGCAGCTACTGTCTAAGTGTCAAAAATCGGCAAAAACCGCCCTGAACGGAGACGTCGAAGTTTTGAAGCGGGATTGCACGGAGGGTGTTAGAATGCTAAAAGAACTTATTTTGGAAAGTTTAATCAAATTTCATCTTGATTTGCACCGTCAACCAATAATATGTGCCTAAAAGGAATCACCACCTTAAATGAAAACCTTAATTTGTGCACGCAAATAGGACTCCAAGCTTAGGAGCCCTCCTAACTAAGACGCTCCCAAGCGTTCTCCTAAAGGTGCCTGCACAGTCGTGAACGGTTTATTCCACTTGTGCCGTGCCGGCAGAGTGGTTAAGGCGTTCGACTTCGGATCCGATAGTCCGAGGTTCGAACCCCCGCTGCCACAAAGCTTTCACAAATCCCCTTGAGCAAGGGACTAAGCACATATCGGTTCGCCGTGAGCTCTAGCCAACCCAGCTATCCATCCTTAAATGGTCGGTAAATGGGTACCACTATTGTGGGAAGGTAACAGGGGTCCGTGTAGGGCTTAAAGCCTTGAAGGGCCGGCCCCCCTTCCACGGATGCAGTCATCAATTGAGGTGACACTCCTGGCTCTACGGCTGTGTATCCGGGGATGAGCACCGGCACCCCTTGTCCCTGAAGCAGGGATGGAGATATTCTCCAGGGGTCACCTTTACCTTTTTTACCTTTTACCTGGTGGAATTCTGCCTACCAGCTAAAAAAGTGGAAATATGCCTACTCGCATTTAGCAAAACGAAGAAGTGGAATTGTGCCTACTACAAATCTCGGAAGTGGAATTGTGTCTACTACAAATCTCGGAAGTGGAATTGTGCCTACTATATCGTCTAATTTTTGCACTCATATTGAAATTTTTCCGTTGTAATTTTTGCAATTGAAAATCAATTTTGAATTTTAATTAAAGCTGAAAGATCTAACTATTTCGTAAATCGTGTAAAATGATTTGAACTTTGAAGCTTTAACGCATAAATTAATATCTTCATGCGGATCACTTGTAGGCACAATTCCACTAGACATAACTGGAATACACGTTGTAACGCACAGAAATGTGCGTCGACGCCTCATATTGTAACATGCCGTTTCAGCCGTTTAAAATTACCTGTTACGGATTCATGATGAAAGTAAACGCATGCAGAACCTCACATACGCGCGTCGATGCCCGTCAACACGCGTCTGTTTGGGCTTAGGAGCAGACTTCACTTAGGAGAATTTTTTGAAGCATCTCCCAGATGTTGAAATTTTTATCTCGCGTTGGAAACGATCTAGCCAAGGTTGATCTCCTTTTCATGAACGGGCAGAGTAGAGTTAAAATTAACTCGATCCTTTTCATGAAAGAGTTAAAAGAATGAAACTCAAGCTTGAGTGGAGCTAAAACGAGTTAAAGAGGTGATTTTTAACTCATACTCTACTCTACTCTACTCTTTCGTGAAAAGGCCCCCTAGTCAGGGTCAGGGTTTTTTTTTGGTCGCCGAACTTTAGGCCAACTGGCCTCAACGCCTAAAATTTTTTAGGCCATTACCCAAAAAATTTAGGCCATCCAAATTTTGTTAATTTTTAGGTTGCGCGTTATTGTACGCATTGTTAAAATTACAGTTATCATGTATTCATGCGTTATATATTCAAAAATCGCTGTTTAACAACAAAAATCGTCATCATCAGTATCCACATCAGAAAAACTACGTTTTTACCTTAAAATGGCAGAAACAGAACCTTGTTAGCATAGAAATAATAGTGCACGACAGTTTAATAATGAATTTTTAATGAAAATTAAAACATGTAGGAGCGTACGAAGTATATACATATAGATAACCAATGAAAAAGGCCATTAAACTAATAGAAATATATAGTTAAACTACTAAAAAATAGCATTTCTTCTATGAAATCTTTATAACAGTAAATGAAATTATAACTTGAATGCGCACTTATAAGGGCAAATAGACAATGTAACTAGCTGGCGGCTGGCACAGCCCAGAAATACAAGTAAAAATGTATGAACTCGCGCCAAAGGCGCGAAAATTTTTTAGAAAATTACTGTTTTTACTTATAAATCAATAAAATTCAACTGGGTTTTCGTTGAAAAATTTAGGCCAAATGGCCTCAACGGCCAAAATTCTTTAGGCCATCGACTCATAAATTTAGGCCATGGCCTAAGCTATGGCCTAAAAAAAAAACCTTGGTCAGGGTTGATCTCCTTTTCAAAAACGGGTAGAGTAGAGTAGAGTTAAAATAAACTTAACTCCTCTCCACCAAACTTTCCCTTTTTAGCTATAAGGATAAATTAAATATATACAATTTATAATTTAAATATTAAATATATAATTTTAACATTACCACCTCTACCCTGTCCTTTCTTGCAAAGGCCCTTAGAAAGTTAACAGTGGTCGGTAACACTCCTAAACTTAGAAGAATCTTTTGAAGACCAATTCTCGTAAGGTGCCACCTAAGCTGAACGTAGGAGCGCTTAAGACAAATGTTATGCAACGTGGCCCAGAATTGTTTGTAAATACGGAAAAGCTATGCGTATTTCGATTACAAATGTACGCAAAAAAGTTTTCTGAAGTATGTATAGGTATACTTAGTAAACTTGACGAAGAACTTTTTTTGCAACCGTGTCTTGTCAGCGCGACAAAATATTAATTCTGGCTGTAGTCGTGTTGTTCTCTATCACTAATAGCCTAGGTTTACTTAACCTTAGGTCGGTTCAAGTTTTTATCAGTTTTTATGGCAACGCTGAAAATTTATGCAACTTTTCACGACTGTACTTTTATTACTTGTTGTTTTTGTAGGGATAGGTACGATTTGGTTCATCTTGTACCAGTTGTGTATTTGACACCTATTTGGAAAAGTAGTTTTTTTGCTTTAGCCTAATTTTAATAACATCACTGTAATTCGCGTGATTTATCAGCATTTTTCACTTTTTTGTAATGCGTCGCATTTCTTAAAAATTCTTCAGAAACACTGGGTTTACTTTAGGAGGGGGCGGGTTTTTGCCCCCACTCGGCCCTACCACCACTTTTTTTGGGCTTCCTCTCCGCTCACTATAAGATGCCCTGAAAATGCCAAATTTTTTGGGATTTTTGATCAAAATTTTCAAAAATTTTTGGGATTTCTGGTCAAATCTTTCAGGAATTGTTCCTTCAAAAATCGTCTACTTTAGTATATACTCAAACTAAATTTTTGAGCACTTTTTAGCTGTAGTTTAGCACAGTCTCTATGTAGAAAACGGGCAAATTTTTACTGTATGTTTAGCATTTTTAGACCATTCCCCCCAGTTTTCGACTCCCCCCCCCCACTCTCCTCACCCCCACTTTTTCGCCTAAAATAAACCCAGAAACATAAGCTAAAGTCTGTTTAAAAATGTGCAATTTTTGGTAAAAATGGTTGAGGAATCTATCCATTTTGTATCTATCTACGTACCTTTTTCCCTTTGTAGGTCTGGGGTGTCTTTACCCTTTCACCCACGTTATCCTATGACCCACCCTTCTCCGTTTATCTTCGCCTGGTAATCGCTCAACCCCCCCCTTCCCATGGGTGTATGCCGGGGAGGGATTTGGGGGGGGGGTTGAATGAAATCACTCCTATTTTGGGTTGTCTAAAGGGAATTTTTATCAATACTTCATTACAAATTAAAAAGTGTAAAGTTGTTGCCAAACCCCCCCCCCTCTCCTTTTCAGTAATTTGCCAAAACCCCGTCGTTTTAAAAAACTTGGACAGGTCCGTGTCACTTTCCTAGTAGATTTTTAAAAGGAAAGAATAATGAATATTACTTTGGGAGTTCTGGCATTCATCGATTATTGTCTATTTTATTTTTTAGTTTCAGGTATTTTTATCTATTTTATATACTTGTTTGCGATATATACTTTGATTTCTATTTCCACGAATGAATGTCGGATCCCAACAGCACAGTTCAGCGACAGGAATAGTAGGTCTAGATGTGTACTAATTAAATTAATTAACTAATTAATTAATTATTAAATTAATCGGTTGACTGTAGCTTACGTTGTATAGACCTGGCTCAGTGTTGGATTTTACAATGCGGGGAGGAATGAGGAGGAAGGCAGCGTTTTTTTTCAAATCGGATTTCATCAAATTTTCCTTATTTTTATTTTCTGAACGTCATTTTTATTTGTCCAACGTCAAAAATAATTTTTTGCAAAAATGCAGTTTTGTTTTGATTTTAGGTTGGTTATATATATATATTCCTAATTTGGTTGAATTTTTACATTGTTGGCCTGTGGTTGCTTCATATTAACACACTGTCCCGCGAATATATATATATAGTCAAGCGGGAAAAAAACCCACTCGCCAATGCGGGAAAAAACCCACCCCCAGTGTGGGCTTACCGGGGTTGGTTTTTTTCCGGAAAAAAAAGATTGCCGGAAAAAAAACCTTTTTTTTCCGGTTTTTTTCCATTTTTTTCCATTTTTTTCCTTTTTTTTCCGGTCACTCCAAAATTATGCAATGTGCTAAAAGTTAAGTTATTTCATGTTTTTGCATACACAGAAGCAGTTTTCACGATATTTAGTAGCCCTACAGGGGTAATGCAATAACACAAGGCCTTAGAACGGTTCCAGTATTGATTATAGGAATCAAATATTTTCAGCGGGTGACGCTGTAAAGCAAAGGACAGGTGACTTCTGTATACCTTGGCGGTTATACTAGACCTAGTTTTTGTGGTTTTCGTAGGTAACACGCTTCGTAAAGTACACAATTCCAGATATTTTAACAGTTTTGGTTGAACACTAGACTGTTAGGTATGGAATTATTAACTCTACCTGAGTTATGCAATCATTTTCACATTCCAAAGGAAAAATGTCAAATCCCAAAATTAGCTAAAATTCATGAATATCCTATTGTTACCTCATTAAATACTGTTTTTGATAGTTTCTTAATGTTCTGAGGTCATAAATTAACTTTCAGAACATGTCCCGAATATTTTTCCATTTTTTTCCGATGCGTCGAAAAATCCCAAATACAATTTCGTCAGATTTAACATACCCCCACCTACTATGACCCACGGAAAATGTTGTAAATAGTGTGAAATTGCTGGAAAAGCTCAGAAAACATGATATTTCATTGTAAAAATCGTCAAAATAACGTTAGGAATATTTTTCCATTTTTTTCCACCCCATCGGAAAAAAATGGAAAAAAACGGAAAAAAACCTTTTTTTCCAGTCTTTTTTTTTCCGCGCCCATCCCTAGTATGAGCTATCTAGGATTTTAATAGCCTATCTTGAAGAGCATCCAAAATAACCCTGGAGGGTGTATTATGGTAGCTCCCTATGCTTCCCTGCAAATTTTTTGGGACTTTGAAATTTTTGGAAATTTTGGTTCGACCAAGTGCCGAAATTTGGCAAACTTTGCCGGGCCACCCTGAACTACTGGAAAGACTTAGACCAAAGCGGATTATATGTACCTGTAGGGCATCTGTTGCGCTTCATGATGATATATGCCACACTGCTCTGACCCCTCCGGTGCGACCTGGGGGTGACCTGGAGTTGGCGGGAAAAAAACCCACGGCGGGAAAAAACCCACTTTTCAAAATTAAATTTTTTTCTAACCATTGACCGGAAAGGTCAAACCAATACATACATTTGTTTAATAGAGCCTATAGATTAAATTGGTATAGGTTTTACCTGGGTTCGTACTGTTATGGGTGGTCCAGGGGGTCTAAATCGGACACGGTGCCATTTCAAGCCAAAATTTCAATTTTGACCAAAAATGCTTATTTTTGCCTTAAAATGGGTCTAGTTTGGCTCCAAATACAAGAAAAACACGTTTTCTACACGATAGGATGCTTAAACTGCCGAAAATAAACAATTTTTAAAAATTTCCAAAATTTGCCTATGTTTATGTGTTAAAGATACAACATTTTCAAATGACCATATGACCTCAATTTTAGTACAAAAACTAATATATTTTGATGCAGTTGTACTAAAAACAACCCGCTCTTTCATTTGGAATGGTTAGAAATGCTCCTGGCAACTTGCCAAAAATTTTTTGGGGTGGGTTTTTTCCCGCATATGGGTTTTTTCCCGCAGTGGGTTTTTTCCCGCCAGTTTGGGACAATTTTTCTCGCTAACGGCACACCCTATAAAGGTGTTCTATAGCTCATAAGAAAGCTTACGACTAGGCCTAGCTACCTGGTATAATCAGCATTTCGATATGTCAAACCATTAAAAAGTTCTGGCCAAAAATCTGAAAAGTGGGTTTTTTCCCGCTTGACTATACTCTAACTTACGTACTCATATGATACAAATATCTGGTGTCCATGTATTTATCATGTCTTTGAGCATTAACAATGACGGGAACAACCCGATACAATTTGGAGGGTCTGGGGGGCGGAGCCCTCCAAAAGTTGCCGAGATTTTATCTTTTTTAGATGAAATCATTCTTCAAATCTTTAATTCTTTTCATTTTGCAGAAACAAGAAAATTTTTATAAAATTAAACTTTTTGAGCGAAAAATAATAATTTTTTTGCTAAAATCGCACGACATTTTAAGTATTTTCTATCCAAAAATCCTTCGTGGATCCGCCTGCTGGCCCGCGTTTACCTTATTTTCCTGATGTATCATGGGGGAGCTCGGAGAGCCCCCCATAATATGAGCTATAAAGGCACTTTGCGGATTTGGAAAAGTGCTAATTAGGCATAACTAATTAACGGGAAGGAATTAAGAGCTAATATTTACATTTTTGAAATCTCCAGGCCAAGAGCTTTCGAATGATACCAAACTTGCCCGGAAAAAATGAACTTTGAAAAAATCGACTTTCTCTTACGGGTTTGAAAGTGGGGTTTTTTTTTTCTCTGTATTCAGCATGATTTTTTCCATTTTTCTGTTAACTCGATTTTTCAAACGGCCCATAGGAAAAATTTTTCTATACTATTTTTTGATTATCTAGGCAATGGCATTTAGCAAGTTTATGTTTTTTTCCCGAATTTCGATCTGGTTCGATTTTTATAGATGGTCAAAAATGGAAAAAATAGCGTTTTTGGACACCTTCAAGCTGAAAAATTTCTAAGTCCGAAAATTTGAAAATAGTCTAAAAACGGGCAAAAACAGCGTTTTTCGGCCTCGGGGTGGTACCCATATATAGTAAATCGGGGTCGCTGAACACGATGGGCATACTGCCGAAACCGACGGATGTGACCTCTGACCCACAGCGCCCACCCACAGTGGCTCCGGTGTGGCTCAAAAATGAAAGTCTTCAAAAGTGGTCATGTTTGGTATCAAATGAAAGCCCTTGGCGAGGCGATCAACTTTTGTCATTATGCCACACCCGAAAAAGGGCGCCTCGGCGGCGGGCGGGGGGGGGGAAGGTGCCCCACCCACGGTGGGTCCGGTGGGGGGCAAAAAATGGAAAGTCTTCAAAAGTGGTCATGTTTGGTATCAAATGAAAGCCCTTGGCGAGGCGATCATTCAATGCCACACCCGAAAAGTGGCTCCATCGTCCTGTGGGGGGGGGTCCGCCCCCATGGGTCAGCTGTGGCTCAAAAATGAAAGTCTTCAAAAGTGGTCATGTTTGGTATCAAATGAAAGCCCTTGGCGAGGCGATCAACTTTTGTCATTATGCCACACCCGAAAAGTGGCTCCATCGTCCTGTGGGCGGGTGCCCCACCCACGGTGGGTACGGTGTGGGTCAAAAATGAAAGTCTTCAAAAGTGGTCATGTTTGGTATCAAATGAAAGCCCTTGGCGAGGCGATCAACTTTTGTCATTATGCCACACCCGAAAAGTGGCTCCATCGTCCTGTGGGCGGGTGCCCCACCCACAGTGGGTCCGGTGTGTGTCAAAAATGAAAGTCTTCAAAATTGGTCATGTTTGGTATCAAATGAAAGCCCTTGGCGAGGCGATCAACTTTTGTCATTATGTAACACCCGAAAAGTGGCTCCATCGTCCTGTGGGCGGGTGCCCCACCCACGGTGGGTCCGGTGTGGGTTAAAAATGAAAGTCTTCAAAAGTGGTCATGTTTGGTATCAAATGAAAGCCCTTGGCGAGGCGATCAACTTTTGTCATTATGCCACCCACAAAAAGTGCCCTCACGGACCTATGGGCGGGTGCCCCACCCACAGTGGGTCCCGTGTGGGTCAAAAATGAAAGTCTTCAAAAGTGGTCAAGTTTGGTATCAAATGAAAGCCCTTGGCAAGGCGATCAACTTTTGTCATTATGCCACCCACAAAAAGTGCGCTCACGGACCTGTGGGCGGTTGCCCCACCCACAGTGGGTCCGGTGTGGGTCAAAAATGAAATTCTTCAAAAGTGGTCAAGTTTGGTATCAAATGAAAGCCCTTGGCGAGGCGGTCAACTTTTGTCATTATACCACCTCCAAAAAGTGGCCCCACCGATCTGTCGGCGGGTGCCCCACCCACAGTGGGTCCGGTGTGGGTCAAAAATGAAAGTCTTCAAAAGTGGTCAAGTTTGGTATCAAATGAAAGCCCTTGGCAAGGCGATCAACTTTTGTCATTATGCCACCCACTAAAAGTGCCCTCACGGACCTGTGGGCGGGTGCCCCACCCACAGTGGATCCGGTGTGAGTCAAAAATGAAAGTCTTCAAAAGTGGTCAAGTTTGGTATCAAATGAAAGCCCTTGGCAAGGCGATCAACTTTTGTCATTATACCACCTCCAAAAAGTGGCCCCACCGATCTGTGGGCGGGTGCCCCACCCACAGTGGGTCCGGTGTGGGTCAAAAATGAAAGTCTTCAAAAGTGGTCAAGTTTGGTATCAAATGAAAGCCCTTGGCAAGGCGATCAACTTTTGTCATTATGCCACCCACAAAAAGTGCCCTCACGGACCTGTGGGCAGGTGCCCCACCCACAGTGGTCCGGTGTGGGTCAAAAATGAAAGTCTTCAAAAGTGGTCAAGTTTGGTATCAAATGAAAGCCCTTGGCGAGGCGATCAACTTTTGTCATTATGCAACACCCGAAAAGTGGCTCCATCGTCCTGTGGGCGGGTGCCCCACCCACGGTGGGTCCGGTGTGGGTCAAAAATGAAAGTCTTCATAAGTGGTCAAGTTTGGTATCAAATGAAAGCCCTTGGCAAGGCGATCAACTTTTGTCATTATAGCACCCACGAAAAGTGGTTCCATCGCTCTGCGGAGAGGGTATATACATTCGTGTGTTGTCAAGCGTGTAAGTTCAAAAACGCGAAAAATTGTCAACCTCTAAAATGAATGCGGCCAAGATTGTTTCATTATATCTTTAGCTAAAATGAATGTGGCAAAGATTGTTTCATTATATATATAGCTGGAGTGGAGGTAACAATACAAAATCCTTCAGGCTTGCTATATATAAGTTAAAACCCACCCATTATGGATGGTATCACACTCTGATACAATACCAAAAATGAAATAGGACAAGTAGGAAAAATGCTCCTTGCAGTCGCATGAAAAAGTTAATATGAGCTATGATGGCCAACATTTAAGCGTGTCAAGGACAAGACTTAAAATGTTTAATATGAGCCAGCATCTAAATATGTAGAGGACAAGATGTAAACGTCTAACATGAGCCGCTACGTTTCTCTTGGGCTCATATTGACGCAAATGAAATGGCTAATATATTTTGTAGATACAAAGGCTTTCTTCAGATAGTCAAAAGGTTAGGATGGTTTGCATATGCAAGGATGGTAAGGCTGGATGAAATCTCACTAGGTAAGTATATATCGTCTGTGACAGTTCTAATTTTTATTTCCTTATTCAGGTTTATATTGATTGCTTTTGTTAATAATTTATATACATGTACATACGTATAGTGAGATCTGAAGCAGCGTCGTAAAACAAACACATTTTTGAAGTGAAGTTGAAAAATCTGGCAATTCTGATTTTTGCTAAACGTATACGCCAGTATTAATATTCAGTCTTTGCTGGCTAGGTTTAATAATGTCTGTTTAGAGGACACGTACCACAGGCGTAACCAAAGTGAGCGTCAATATGAGCCCAAGAGAAACGTAGCGGCTCATGTTAGACGTTTACATCTTGTCCTCTACATATTTAGATGCTGGCTCATATTAAACATTTTAAGTCTTGTCCTTGACACGCTTAAATGTTGGCCATCATAGCTCATATTAACTTTTTCATGCGACTGCAAGGAGCATTTTTCCTACTTGTATATATGTCGTGCGTAAAACTAGTTTTTGCGTAAAATACGGTAAGAATAAGGATTATTGTAAAGTTAAGTTAAGGGGATAGGGAGAGGGAAACGCGAAATACACTTGCGTAAAACTAGGTTTACGCAAAGCTGTTGCGTAAAACTAGGTTTACGCAACAAAATTTGCGTAATATTGTTTAAAATAAAATTTTTCCTAAGAAATTTATGAAAAGTAGCTGTATACTTCCCAGTTAATTATAAAACTGTTTTCAAATATCTTTGCAGTCTAAATTCTAACTTTTCTAATTTTTGCATAACATTTTTACGCAACGATATTTATGAATTTGAGTGAAAATTGAAATTTTCAGATTTCAAATGGAAAATGTCAAACAGCTAATTTTTCCACAAACTTAACGGTTTTCAGTCTATACAATTTTGCTGCAAATAGAAAAAGAACTACGAAATATATAATAGTAATTATTTTTGAAAAATATGGAAAAACTAGTGACTTAAAAAATAATGTTTATGAGAAATGATTAATATTTACCGAGCATGTGCAAGGGGCGGCCGCCTGCTTGGTGAGCGCTGCCACGGGGCCTTCATTACGGTTGAAGTAATGAACGCCTCGATAGCCTTGGAGAACACCTCGGATAATTGCGATTGCAGTTATTCAGTGTCAGCTCCCCACACCCCAACAAACTTTGAAAACAAGCTGACACTACCCCTAACCGGAATACCAACTGGGGTGAGGTGGCCGAAAAAAATAATCGATATTATATATAAAATATCGATTATTATTATAAAAATAAATCGTTTATTATAAAAACTGTTTACAAACATCTTTGCATTGTAAATTCTAACTTTTCTAATTTGTCCTTAACATTTTTACACAACGATATTTATAAATTTAAGTTCAAATAGAAGTTTTAGCAGAAGCAGAAATGCTATGCAATAATTAGAAAAGTTAGAATTTAGACTGCAAAAATATTTGAAAACAGTTTTATAATTAACTGGGAAGTATACAGCTACTTTTCATATATTTCTTAGGAAAAATTTTATTTTAAACAATATTACGCAAATTTTGTTGCGTAAACCTAGTTTTACGCAACAGCTTTGCGTAAACCTAGTTTTACGCAAGTTTATTTGCGTAAACCTAGTTTTACGCAACCTTTTTGCGTAAACCTAGTTTTACGCAAAATTATTTGCGTAAACCTAGTTTTACGCAAAAACTAGTTTTACGCACGACATATACAATAGATACACTGATTGACTGTTTCAAACATCGTCGAAGCTTAACATCGCTAAGACAATATAGAGCGGGGGTTTGGGGGCGGGAGCCCCCAAAATTTTCGAATTTTTTGAAAATCACTGTTACAACGTAGTAGAAACTTTGCATTCTTGTTAAATTTGGGTGTTACTTCCACATTTTGGCTGGGTCATTCTTTCATCATTTTTATTTTGGCGTCGTCAAAACTTTGTTCATTGCTGCAAACGACGCTATTTTTGACCAAAAAAACCTAGTGAGGAGGGGGTTCGAGTGTGTTATGATTAATGGAAAAATCAACTTTTTTAGTTTGTTTAAAAATATATAATTACCATAGCTTATCATCTTGTACAGTTTTTTAAGGTCACTCGACGTAGTAGTGATTTTTAGGATCCGTTATATATAAGAAAAACGCTTGTGCTACCGTATTATGCCAAACAGTGGCCCACCCAATAAAACGCCCATGGGCGTTTTTTCGGGGGATGGGCGCTTTTTTGGATTTCTCAATGCTCACATGCATGCCGTGGGAAACTGAAAGTTCGTGAATAAAGTTATGGCTGATTAAGCTATTTCAACACTTAGAATCAATTGTATGTTCCGTGGATAGACAAGTAAGCAACTGACAGCACTCTGTCGCCAGCAAAAATTTATCGAATTTATCGAAAATTGGTTAAACAGCAATTATAAGATTGTTTCCAAAAAATAGCCCATGGGCGTTTTTTCGGGTGGTGGGCGCTTTTTTGGATTACAAAAATCAAATCCGAAATTGCCGATTCCGAAAAAACGCCCATGGGCCACTGTTTGGCATAATACGGTAAGTCAGTGTCTGACCTAAGTATGTATATATGTCAGTAAGACTTTTGCATGTGATTGTGTAGAAACGTTAAATGATGCAAAAGTTTCAAAAATTCAGCCCTCAGCTTTGCATGAATTATATACTGTTTTGCAAAATGGTGCAGCCTCTTCACATTAAATTTGATGTATATATAATCACTGCTTGTTTATGCTGTTTGTTATAAAAAATGAAAACGAAAGTGCTTCTTTCAGTGGTGTTTTTAGATTTTTCATTTTATATATATATAGAACAGGTTGACTTTTACTATTATTGTTTTAGTTATTTTTTAGATTTTTTTGCAATTAAAAGGGGCAGTAGAAAACATTTTCTCCTCTATTGTCAGCAAGTATATAATATACGAGACTCTTTTGTAAGTACATATTTCCTGTTTCTTTTCAATTAAAATGGAAATGGTTGTTTGTTTATTTTAGTTCCCTGTTTTCATGGATACCCACATCTATGCGAGCCTTTGAAGAAGCCGAAAAACGATTGCTTTCATGTAAGTCGTTGGATGTCAACTGTTTTTACTGCCCTGGGAGGGGGGTGGGGGGCTTTGGAGGGAAAGCTCCTTGAGCTTGAGGGATTTTCTGGTGAAGATTATTGTGGGAAGTTAAATTTAACGAGATTTGTGGCACAGTAAAATTTAATGAAGACTAGCCGACTTATTTCAGTTTCATGGTGATGTGGTCATAGATAGATGGACAAGGGATGCCTACCTGTGCTCATCCCCGGATTCTCTGCCGTAGAGCCTGGAGTGTCACCTCAAATGATGACTACATCCGTGGAAGGTGGGCGGCCCTAAGACGTTATACCCTACACGGACTCCCTACAGTAAATTGTGGTAACCATTTACCGACCAATTAAGGTTGGATAGCTGGGTTGGTTATAAACTAAACCTAATGAGTCGAGATGGCTGACTGGTCGACGGCGCTGGTTAGAATTTCCGATCTTACGGTCGGTGGTTCGATCCCCGGAGGCCACAAAGCTTTTTCGGCTCAAGCCAACCCTGCTGTCCATCCTTAACTGGTCGGTAAATGGGTACCACTACGGTGGGAAGGTAACAGAAAACAGAAGTCTGTGCAGAAAGGCCGGCCCCTCCTTCCACGGATGCGGTCATCATCTGAGGTGACACTCCTGGCTCTACGTCTGAGAATCCGGGGATGAGCACCGGCATCCCCCATGTCCTATGGCAGGACGGAGATTTCTCCTGGGCAGGGGCGTATCCAGGGTTTTGAAAAGGTGGGAGTTTTAACTAAAATTTACTGAAAAGGAGGGGGTTTTGACAAAAATTTGCACATAATGGAATATTGATAAAAGTTAACCCAAAAGGAGGGGGTTTCAAACCCAAAACCCTCCCCCTGGATACGCCCATGCTCCTGAGGTAAACCTTTACCTTTCCCTTAATTTAAATATTGTAAAGATTGCTTGGATTTGTTGGTTCCTTAACTTGCTTACTGTCCATGTATGGTTTGCTGTTAACTGTACATGTTCCCTAACTTCTTCCCTGAAATAAATCCCGGAAAAGGAACATAAAAAGTTGGTACGTAACCTAATTTTTCTATAAAATGTTGTGTTGTCTGTTGCAGTTGTCAAGTATCTGCGTGAGACTCGATTTGTGCCTGTGCGCCGCGGCGCCGCCCAACTTCTGACTATCCGGGCTGCCCCGCCGCCTGAGGCTGACCCTGACGCTGCCAGCCGGACCCCCCTGGTCCTGCTCCACGGGTTTGGCTCCGGGGTTGGCCTCTGGGCTGGCAACCTGGATGCGCTGGCCAAACGCCGAACGGTCTATGCCTTTGACCTGTTAGGTTTGTGTTTTGAATTTGTTTTTTTTCGGAGGTGGCATCCTCCCCCTTAACCCCCCCCCCTCCCCAGAGCGGTTTGCCTCATACTCACTGGGGTTTTTCTAGGCAAAAATAAGTGGGGGAAGAGTGGGGGGACGCTCCCCCCCCCTCCTCAATAGTGGGAGGGGAGGTTCAAAAGTGGGGGGAATAAAATGTCCTACAAATACAGTATAAATAGCCTGTTTCCCCACATATACTGCTATAACTAAGTGTAAAATTGCTCATTAAGTTTTGGCACCATGGGGGCTGTAAACAACCCCAGACTCACGAGTCACGTACATTTTTATGGCATGTGCCCAAAAAGCGACAAACTTTAAAATTTGTTTTGTATTTTTGAATTAGTTGATATGCTATGGATAACACTTGGGCAAAAAGTTTACAGAGTATTTTTACGCGATCATTGGCACTTGATCTTGACGCTATCCAGTTTTTGTTTGGCTAAATTAACCAGTCGTTCTGCTAAATCTATTATCAGTACTCTAACTTTTTGTGGTATTGTTAAATTTATAAGTAACCAGTCCAATATTTCTGTGGTACGTATTGCTAAATTTTCATTATGTTTTCAATTATTAAGTATAAAAGCTGACAACCACTGTTTTCGGCGCTACGGCTGATTTAGTGTTAAACTTTTTTGGTTTGCACAAGAGTTGACAACAAAAATTTTGTTGGCTTTCCCCTCAGTTTCCCCCCGGATTTTCGAGTTTTCTTATTTTTTGTTTTCGGTTTTCTTCCAGGTTTCGGCCGATCCTCCCGAATTCCGTTCAGCCGAGAACCCGCTCTGGTGGAGCATGAATGGGTCCAATCGATTGAGGAATGGAGAGTCCAAATGAAACTGGAAAAGTTCATCTTACTCGGACATTCCTTAGGTGCGTACGTACATACGACAGAGTAGTATGCATTTAAAATATATTTTTAAATTTTAAAATGAGTAAATTTAAATAATAGTTTTTAAATCGTCAGCGATATGTATGTGGATTTTGCTACAGCTTATTGGTAAATTGTTACGTAAGCTTGGCTGATTTGCAAAATGAGACGTTAGGTCTGAGAATAATAAATTTGATTGTATTTGGCTGTGTCACAGGTGTAGAAATTCATACGTAAAACAGCTAAATTATTTAATGTTTAACAATGAAAATTAATTCTTAGGTATCAAAATTATGGAAATTATAAGTAAAATTTAATCTTACGTACCTACCTAAACTCTTTACTTTTCGGAAATATTCTAAGTCCCAGCTATAGTACGACTTTCTTTGTTAAAGGTTCTTATGGTAGTCGCTGAAGGCAGGCTAGAGTCAGCAGTTCTTACGTAAATTGCAGTGTTTTGTTATTGGTCAGAAATTATAGGGAAGTGGCGTGATTTTGCTAGTTCTTAGTATTGTGCCGGTTGATGGATATTTTGTTCCAATTTTCAAGTTTTTATGTTTCCTGAACTATTACGAAATAAGCCTGAAAGTGTGAGTCAAAGCTTCGTCAGAGAAAGAGTTGAAAGAGACCGCCTGAGTTTTTATGCTTTTTGATGGAAAGAGCTTTCGATTTTTCGACAAGGCGTCATTAGAAAAGAGAGATACGGTAACACGTGAGAGGCGGAGCTAGCCGAACTATAAAAGTCTATGTTTTGAGTCATTTTGGGCTGGTGGGCTTTGTGCTGTTCCTGGTTGCTCGTTGCCTTGACTTTGTCTGTACCTGTGGTCTGAACTCTGAACTTGTCTGAATTCTGAACTTGTCTTTGTTATACGTAACCTTGCCCTCTGCCTCATAGTAAAAGCCTAGTGTTCACTGATGCCTAAGACGAGCAACGATCCACAACCCTAACCGTCATAAGGCCTACACGGACCAGATTTCCACGCTTCCACATCAGAACTTTTGAAGGACCTCCAGGCCTCGTGACAGCTGCGCTGTTTCTAAATTTGATTAAAATTTGACGGTTTGAGGCATTTTGCGATTTCGTTTGGCATTATAGACATGGATATTGCGTATACCTATTTATTTTTTATTAAAAATTTTAAAATTTTTAAATCTAGTCATCGTAGATCGTAAAGTGCTGACTTGCATACGTTTCCATTTACCGACTGTAAACCGTTTTTTGAAGTTTCATCCTTTTTTTCAAACAAACTTTTCCTCTTCCCACTTTTCTTATTTTCACTTTACTTATCCAGCCAGTCATATTATCCGACGCAAAATTCTGTCTTCAAGGAAAAAAAGCTTCCATTTGCCTGGTAGGTAGAGAGTTGTCTATCTCAGACTACTAAGGTTTTCCAAACATTCTCTTTTTTCCATTTTTCTTTATTTCCCCTTTCCTCTTTTCTGTTTTTTTCAGGCGGCTACCTGGCCTCAGCCTATGCCCTGGCCCACCCGGACTCCGTACGACACCTAATCCTGGTGGATCCCTGGGGCTTCCCCGCCCAAGCCCAGGAAACCGATCGCCAAGTGGAACTGCCCGCCTGGGTTCGTGCCCTGGCCACGGTCCTGCAGACCTTCAACCCGCTCGCTTCGTTGCGGGCCGCGGGGCCTTGGGGTAATTGACCGTGAGCGTGGAGTGACGAGAGTAGTATTCTGGCGGGCGGGGGTTGGGGTTAGTAGGGTTCAGGATATTTTTTAGGGAATTTTTCGGGGGTGGGGGCTTCCCGGGGAGGGGAAACGTTTTTGCAAAAATGAGCCAAAACTTGCTATTTTTGGCGAATTTTGGATGGTGAAATGCTAAGTTCTCAAAAATGCCAGGATTTAAGTTAAAAATAAGCTATTTTTTCGAAAAAGTCTCCAGGGAAGTCGAAAATTTTTGAAAACTTTTCCTATTATTGGCAAGAATTTGGGCACCTAAAAAATCCGGGGAGGAGGCATTTTCGGGGGGAAGGTCAATTTTGGGGGGCCTCCGCCCCCCCATGTAAAAAATACCCTGGGGCTGGGAGTTTCTGTTTCGGTCTCGCCCAACTAAAGTTCTCGGTTTTGGACTGAAAACTGAAAATTTTTAAACACATCAAATTTCAGCGAAAATATAATATAAAAGTTTTGAAAACTAACTAACGAGGTGGGAAAACCGTATGAATCTTTATGTGTTAACGTCCCTAGCCTAGTACCGAGCTTCAGCTTCAAAACCTGCAAGAAACTAAGTTTAAGCCGTAAACTGCTTGTCTCGGTTTCGGTCCGGCCCAAAAGCCGAGACTTGGCAAGTCTCATCCTGGGTACCCTGATATCGGTCTTGTTCTCTTTCTCGATCTCGGTGAAATGTTGGTCTCGCCCAGCCCTGGGGGGGGGGGAAGACCAAAAGGGGAAACTGCGTTAATGCGACTGAACTGAGAGAGTATAGAAATTTGGTTTTAGTTTTGGCAAACTTGCCTGTTATTTTTCGCCACAGCTATTAGTTTGCTACCGGCAGTCAAGTTTAGTTAGTATTATTTTTCATGGCTTGGCTTTGCATTAAAATATGTTTTTTACTATACCTTTTATTTTGTCCTCTTCCTTTTTTTCAGGGCCGAGCATGATTAAACGCGTCCGGCCCGACCTGGGCCGAAAGTTTGCGGTGGTCGGCATTGATCCTGACGACGTATTCGATTATATCTATCACTGTAATGCTCAGTCGCCAAGGTATTTATGTGCACAGGATTTAACTTTGTCTGGGTTTATCTTGGGGGAGGGGGTGGACGGGGGGCGCCCCCCCCTTTTCCGGTTCCCTCCCCCCACTCGAGCCTTTCTCATCACTAGTTTGAGCTTCCCACCCCCACTCACTTTGAGGTTCTCAGATATTGTCAAATTTTAAGGATTTTAAAATTTTCAAAAATCGGGTGTGGTGGGGAAGCCAGTAAAAACCCCCAGATATTGCATTTTATACGCCTGCACCAAGGAGCTTTGTTTCTGCTCATTAAGTAATATATTTTATTAATTATTAATTGCTTATTTAATTGTTTTTAGCGGAGAAAGTGCCTTCAAAGTCCTGACAATTCCATTTGGCTGGGCCAAGCGACCCATGATTGAACGATTTCCGTCCATTAGACAAGACGTGCCCACTACCTTCATGTAGGAAATGTGTGCTTATTGTAGTGAATTTTCCGTAATTTTAATTAAATTAATTATATAGGAGGGTTACTTAATTACATTTAATTAATTAAATACAGGAGAAACTGGGCTTTTTCTAGGCGAAAAAAGTGGGGGTGGGGAGAGTGGGGGGGGAGCCCCCCCCCCACTAGGGGGGGGGTACTCATAAGTGGGGGGAGAATCCAAAGTGGTCTAAAATCGCTAAAAATGCAGTAAAAATAGCCTGTTTTCTACATACTGCTATAACTATGCTAAAAGTGCTCAAAAATCGAGTTTGAGTACTAAAATAGACGATTTTTGACCAAAAAATTCCGGCGAAGCCGGAAAAATTTTGAAAAGTTTGATCAAAAATCCTTAAAATTTGGCATTTTCTGGGCACCTTATTGTGAGTGGGGGGGGGGAAGCCCAAAAATGTGGGGGGGCGCCCCCCCCCAGTAAAAAATGTGAGGTCGCTGAATGGTAGCGGCCGCTCGTTTGATGGGAAGCTGAAGCACGACTTTTCTTATAGTTGTGTGAAAACGTCTAACTATTAAAACTGTAGTAATAATGAAAAACGCCTGCCTGCAGTCACTAAGGCCGAAACCTTAGTCCGAACAGGAGAGAGCCAATGGGCGCTGTGAGCGCTCTTACCCAGAGAGAACTAGTCTCTGGAGCTCCTGCCTGGTTGTCCAAGAAGGACAGCCAGCTCGGCTCTATCTGTGCTGCAACATAGCCAGAGAAGCCTGCTGACCCGCGTTTACCTCATTTTCTTGATGTAATAGCCAGAGAAGGTTTTATCAAAACCTCTCTGACTGTGCTATGCACAGAAAGAGGACTGCAGTGGTCCGCGGATCTCCGTAGAGATACAAACAGCATTTACATCAAGAAAATGAGGTAAACGCGGGCCAGCAGGAGGATCCACGAAGGATACAAGGCGTTAATTATCCTTCTTGGATCCGCCTGCTGGCCCGCTCATTTTCTTGATATTAAAAATGTAGGCAATCTCCGACACATTTCGTTATTGTATTCTAAAAAATTAGACTGCTATGAGTGTGGAAATTTTGGAGAGAGGGTCTGTTATATAGTACGGGGATGGGATTATTTTGTTTTAAAAATTAATAGTTTTATACTTGCGAAAGTAGGGTGACTTGGAAATAATTTTCCTGTATGCATAATTTCCTGTCCTACGTACATTACTGATTAATTTTGCAAAAATTTTATTGCTGCTGGGACTCGAACCACTGACTTGTTTGTGTTGCATCCCCTATCCCATGTGTTGCATGTGTACTATCCCCTCCCCCCCCCTCACAAAAACCACTCGGTCATAGCTATGCTTGGGGGCAATATGGCTTTTTCTGCTTGTTTTAGCTATGGCTATAGATCCTGGATAGATCCGGGCCCGGGCTACGAGATGCAATATGAATTTAGGAAACAGTCTTATGTTCGGGTTGAGGTAAATGGGGGGATTAAGATTTTTGTCGAGAGGATTGAAAGTACAGAGGGGGGGGGCAGTGGTGGGTTTTTCCAATTTTTCCCCCAGCATTTTTGTTTATTCTGATAGCTTGGCTTCAGAATTGCTGCTGGACTGCAAAAATGTGGGAAATTTTAATGCATTTTCAACGTATTTTTAAGGTACAAAACGATAATAGACCATTTTTGAGAAGTTTTTGAATTTTTCAAATAACCAACGTTATGTGGGAAATGGGTGGCATTGGCAATTTCGGCCGGCGCTTTCAGCAGACACTATCTCGCGTGGCAGAAAAAATTGTGTTTGACCAGTCAATATTGGTTGCGCAATAATAATCATGTTGTTATTATTGTTTTAAAATTGTGTTAGTCTCAGAATAGTTTTGTTTTATTGCAATACATAACGTATATAATTGGTGTCTTTCTTTTGCTCTGAAAATCAGTATTTCAGCATGCAACATGGATTTGGCGAAATTTATTTTTTATCCTTTTTACCATAATGTTATTAATTTATTTTTATCCTTTTACCATAAGGTTATTTCATTTATTTTTTATGCTTTTTTTAGATGATAAAAAATGCGGGTCACCATGTCTACATTGATCAGCCAGAACTGTTTGGTCAATTGGTCAACGAGGTTGGGGATATAGTGGATCAGAATCAGGATCAGCTACAGGAAGGAACTTCCACATCCTATGCATGAGATTAAATCCCCTCCGCCCCACCCCCAAGATTAATTTGGGGGTGGGGTGTCTCCCCCCCCCTAATTTCTTGTTGATAAGTATTCGTAGGTATCAATTTTATTCCCCGCCCCTCCCTACACAGCGGTGACCTTCTAATGTTAGGTTTCCTATTTTGGTCTTCCTTCAACTGTATATGTCTTCTTTTTTGTTTCTTGGATGAGTTTGAAAGAAAATTGATTTAGGACGGAGTTCTAAAAAGTAAAAACCAAAAGCTTAATTTAGGCTGTAGTTAAATTATTTTTAAGGTAAAGTATAAATGAACTGTTTTGTTTTTTTGTGAATTTAGTTGTTTTACAATGGTTGCCTGTTTTAAACTCTTCCCGACTTGCTTCCCTTTTTGGTGGCTTCCAGGTTTTTTTATATGTTGTCATCTCAAGCATTATGTTAATTTGTGCACAGGGTTTATCAAAATGTAAATTATTGCATTTTGCGTTTTGGAGTTACTGTTGCGTGTAGCTTATGCGCAGTTGTCATTGCTGTTGTGAAAATTGTGCTTGTAGATCTTGAAATTAGTTAACTTTGTGTATAGATTGTAAACTTCTGATTTCTGTAGTAAATGGGTAGTATTTGGTTGTAAAATAGATTTTAGCTTTGTATAGAGCTGGTTTAGTTTTTATCTTTTTTGTATTATATTCGTATTACTTGTCTATATGGCTTGATTTGTAGTGCTTTAACCTCCACTGGTGCATTATATTAGACTTGATGCATTCGTCGTAAATAAATGCTTGATTGATTCTATTATTATTTAATTGAGTAAAAGCTCAGGTAGTAAATAAATTATATAATCCCTTTTTGTGTTTTAGTCTTTTTGTTAAGCTAAGTGTTAAGATTTTTAGGATGAATAAAAATGATGTTTTTGTTGTAGATGTTTTAGAAAAGTTGCTAGATGTTCAGGCTAACATTAATGTGTTGATGATTAGAATGAAACTTTGGGCTATCGTTAACTCCGTGGGAGTTACTTGTGTGGATAGTAGATGGTTTTAAGAGCCCATATATCCTAGAACATGGCTTCTTATATAAAGTGTAGTATTATTAACTAAGGGCAGTCTCTGTCTTGCTTAATAAAGTACTCACATTAGTCTTGTTCATACGGTGCGGGGGGGGGGGGTTTCAGCCCCCCAGACCTGAGCTCACCCCCCCCCCCCCAGAGGGGTCCCTCACCCGCCCCCCCAGAATCCGGATTTTTCCGGTAATAAACCGGAAAAATCCGGTTTTTCGGCGGCCTTCGGCCGCCCTTCGCCCCCCCCCAGAACTTCCCCTCTTGCACATGTCTGGTCTTGTTCCGGCAGCAAATTCAGCCGTTCGTAGCCCAAGGCTCGCTACTAGGCCCCTAGCCCGCTATTGGACCCATGCTTGTTACTGGGCCCGGACTTGAATGCCCAGACCACGTGTGGTAGTGTTTGAAGAAGTCCGCTGACCCCGTAGGCCGGCCGGTTACATGCTTTGAGCTGTTTGCAGTGCAGCTATTATGACTGCTAAAATTTGAGTTTCGACTATTAGAATAGCATAGCATAGCTAGATTTGGAGTTCATTTTAAGCGTAGTTGCTATAAATTGTAAATTTCTGACTGCTGATTTGTCGGCCGGTCGGCATCAAACCCTAGTGCTAGGCCGCGCAAACTCCAATAGTTGGAGCTGTCTACCAGAAGACAGGAGACTCTGTAGGGCGTCTGCCTTAAAGAGATAGCTGGCCCCCCCTTCCACGATTGCAGTCATTCGAGGTGACTTTTCTGGGGCCCGTTGCATAAAAGTGATTAGTTTATTAGTGATTACTGATTAGTTGATTATTGTTGCAGTTTTTGCGAGAATAAAGCTACGAAAGAGCAATGGCAATAGTTTATAGTTTATACCTATGCAGTTTTGAAGCACTTGGAGCGTTCAAATTATATCAAAGGTCTAAGTTAAGTTATAACTTCAATTGGAGTGATCCCATTGTAAATAGAGGAGAAATTACGATTGAGTTCAAGTATCCCTTTTACTGGTTGAGCCAGTTTTGTGGTTAAAGCACTTCAACAGCTACGATATGGTAGGAAAAACTCCACAAACGGTGGTCTGTTGCAAAGTGTTTCTTCGAAAAACTACTGCACTAATCAACTAATCACTTTTATGCAACGAGTTCCTGGCTCAAGAGCTGTGCTGCATCCCGGGATGAGCACCTTAATGCTGATTTCATAGTCCCAGTCGCGAGTAGACGCGTGTAAACGGACGTCGACGCGCGTAGACGCCAATGGCATATCCAGGATTTGGAGGCGATAAAATCTTTTCAGCGGGAATCAGTTGAAGAAAATGTTTTGTTTTTGCAATCAGACTCGTCTTCGGATCTTTAATTCTTTTCATTTTGAAAAACTGAGAAATGTTTTAGATACTACACACATTTTTAGGCAAAAATAGTCATTTTCTCCTGAAAAATCGGACTCATTTCCAGGTTTTTCTTCATAAATGCAATAAATATGCCGTTAAGAATAAGAAAATCAACAATGTAGTAACTCGTGAGTAGGTAAAATCCAAAAGACTGAAACGGACTAAGACTTTCGGAATTCGCGGTATCCACCACAACAATAGACTGTGCTATGGCATATGATGTGATTGGTATATACTAAACTTGAAGTGGGGAAAATCTATATTATTGGGTTGCCGCTTTTTACACAAAAAAAGCCAACCCTTTCATCTGGGTATGTCCGTTTTTATTCATCATCTCGTGACCACCCCTGTCCCCCCCCCTCTAACTTTTGCTAGGGTTGACCGATTTGGCTGAAATTTGCGGTAGGGGTTGGGGGTGGGGTGAAGTGTTGACTGAAGCGCGGGCAGTCCGATATTTCACGGATTCCGGGAATGGCAGCTCCCGGATTTTTTTAGAATGGTAAGGGGGGACCAAGGGAAACGTAAAAATTTTTTGTCTCCGATTTTGCTTAAAAGTTGATCATAGGGTAAGTCGACAACGCTGATTTCGAAACTGAAATCGAAATTTCCGGAAAATTTACGGATTTCGAGATATTGGACCCGGAAAATTCCGGATTTTGAAAAAGTTTTCCGAAAGTGGTCGATATGGGGCTCAAATGAAAGAGCTCGTCGAGCTGAACAACTTTCCTTCTTGCGACATTTTCCGGAAATGTGCCTAGCGAAAGTTATGGCCGAAAAACTGAAAATCCGGGAATTCACGAAAATCCGGATTTTGAAAAATTTCTCCGAAAGTGGTTGATATGGGGCTCAAATGAAAGAGCTCGTCGAGCTGAACAACTTTCCTTCTTGCGACATTTTCGGGAAATGTGCCTAGCGAAAGTTATGACCGAAAAACTGAAAATCCGGGAATTCACGAAAATCCGGATTTTTAAAAATTTCTTCAAAGTGGTCGATATGGTACTCAAATGAAAGAACTCGTCGAGTTGAACAACTTTTCTGCTTGCGGCATTTTCGGGAAGTGCGTGTAGCGAAAGTTGCGACCAAAATACTGTTGCATTCTTCTGAAAAAAACCCGTGTCCCTAAGGGAAAAAGCAGCGGCAACCCATTCTCGCTACTTCGCTAGTATTTCCGTCGCTCTCCGCTTTTTGCAGCTATTTTTTGTCTTAAAATTAGCCGACTTTTATCCATTTTTATTGTTGATGCTTTTAGGGAATCTGTCTCCTCTATTTGATCATTCCCTCATGAGTGGATTTATTGAATGTTAATAAGACCTGCGGATTTGCTGAGAAGAAGCGGTATGGGCACTACTGCAACGTTTGCAAAAGTTAACTTTTTCTCATGTTTAAGAAAATTTTAAAATCTATCAATTGTGTAGGTAAGTACCTACATAGATGCCGATCTATAGCCCATTGTAATAGGAAAATTTTTCAGAATTTTTCTACCAATTCTATGGTGGTTTTGTGCTAACTTCTAAATTTAAGAGTTTCAGGCGGAACTTTGTCATTTTCAGTATTTCTTCTGCTTGACAGTTTACATACCTACTGTAGCCGTTTGCAAATTAAATTCGTACTGGAGGTTGGTTTTGGGAACTTTTCCATTTCTAGAGGGTCTAACCGTTTTTTGCTGGCTTGGGGGGGTAATATAATCTTCTCATTTTTGACTTTTTTGTTGAACCTATCAATTAATTATTTAATTAATTAATTAAAATTAGCATGTTCATGTTTAGGACTGTCTGTTGTGGTGATAAAGCTTGGAGAAACTATGAGCAGTGGAAAGCGGAAGCTTCGGTCGTTGTCAGGTTGGTTATCTCATCTTTTTTTGTGTTTTTCCAGTTTTATAGTTAATTTAGCTTAGATTGCAACATTTTAAAGGACGCATTTGAACAGCTGCAAAGCTATAAGCACCTGGCAATCTTTATTTTGGAGCTGTAGAGAAAGGCCGAAAGCTCTAATGGATGTAGAATTTACTTAGTGTTAATTAATTAATTAATGTTTATTAATTAAT
This sequence comes from Trissonchulus latispiculum, assembly GCA_030248195.1. Classification (NCBI taxonomy): domain Eukaryota; kingdom Metazoa; phylum Nematoda; class Enoplea; order Enoplida; family Ironidae; genus Trissonchulus; species Trissonchulus latispiculum. The sequence continues at coordinate 50,391 of JASAND010014883.1, forward strand.
TACTTACTTCACGGCTCTGTGCCTTGTGGTGTAATGGTTAGTATTCTCGTTTGCAGATCGACAGGTCCTTGGTTTGATTCTCGGGAGTGGGAATTCTTTGAGAAGAATTTTTTACCATCATTGAAACGTCAGCTTTGAATGTGAGTCAAAGCGTGTAGGTGTGGTCAATGTTGTAAAGCGGGAGTCGAGGTACAAAAACAGATGCTATAAACTTTGTAGCGCTTCTACCAGGGCTGGTGGACCAAGAAGAAACCGAGGACAAGCCCGAGACTGGAGGCGTCAGGCACCCTTGTACCCACGAAATCAGGACCTAGGAGAGAGAAGGGAAGAGGAAGGTTCAGATTTTCATTCAGGATTGAAAGTAAAGAATTGGCCCAGCCGGGGTTTGAACCACGGCCCTTCTGATCCCGGGACAGACGTGCTAACCCACTACACCACAGGGCCATCAGCTGAACTCCCATATCAGGCTTATCAGTCTTTCCTATGCCTGCATCCCTTACAACTTTCAAATATCTATCCAAAAATAATGAAAACAAAAATTCATAAAAATCCTCATAATCAAAACCTCTTTAAAACTGTTAAATTAATTGGATACTGTTTATTAAATAATTTAACTAATTTAAGCTTGTTTCAGACAATACCGAAGGAAAGTCCATAGCCACTGTAAATGGACTTCAAGACCACGCCCCCTCCCTGGCGGGCCAAACACCCAAACAGCAACGATTATTGACCAAATTTTTCACCCCACCCCCAGCCAAAAGTCTCTCTGAACAGCAAAATATCGCCTCACAGCTCTCCAAGAACGCGGCTTGGGCAGATTTTCGTACCGCTGACTGCCTGCCCCTGCTTCGGTTTCTAACGGAGGCGAGTTGGATTAAAGCGCTGGGGCCCGAATTTCGGGAAGACTATTTTCTGCGGATTCAGAAATTTTTGCTGACCGAAATTCGTTCAGGGAAAAGGATCTTTCCCCCGCCTCACCAGGTTTTCAATGCCCTAAATTTGACACCACTGGATAAGGTGACTGCTTAGCTTGAACTCTGGTATAGGGTTTAGTGTTAGTAGTCTATTTTGTTTTCTTAAGTAGTTTTAATGTCTCAAATCCTTTGGAATATAATTCTGCAACCATTTTTGACTTTACTTGAAGTTACTGTAAAAAAGAATTCTAGTCTGAACTTAGGCTAATGAATTGGTCACCTAATTGATTGAAGTTTTGTTTGTTAGACTATTAATTTATATTTTTGTTTCAGATTAAAGTTGTCATTATCGGTCAGGATCCATATCATGATGTTGGACAGGTATGTGTTGCACTTTCAGCTCGTGACAGTTTTTTAGGAATTTGAAGTTTTGAGTCCCACAGGCAGCCATCCTTAAATTATAAAGGAGAAAAGGAAAGTTACTGAGAAGATAATGTCTGTCATCATCTGTGTTTAAATATGTAGCCTTAAAAGTTTTGAAATGAATTCTTAGAATAAAAAATCACATAAATAACTGACAGGGTATTTTAGATGATCTCCCTTTCCCGAAAATATCTCCTCCTCCCCCCACGAAATCACCACGTCCCGGCATTTTTGCTCCCCCGGGATTTTTTGAGTGCCCAAAGTTTTGCTACAAATAGGCAAATTTTTGAGAATTTTTAGCGTTTCTTCTCTTCATGCTGTGCAAAATACGTCAAAAATACCAATGTTTGCCTAATTTTTGCAAAAAAGTTCTCCTTCCCCCCTTCCCCGAATTCTTTCCCTCCCCCCCCCCCTTCTGGGAAAAATCCATTAACATACCCTGAACTATGAGTGCGTAGTACATTGGCAGTAAAGTAGTTATGTTTCAGGCTCATGGGCTCTGCTTTTCCGTGCCGGCCGGTATTGCAAGACCCCCCTCTCTGGTTAATATCTACAAAGAACTTGCCACTGATATTCCTTCTTTCTCCATTCCAAGCCATGGTAATCTGGAGCCATGGGCCAAGCAGGGTATTCTACTGCTCAATGCAACGCTTACTGTTGAGTAAGTGCTCTTGGCTTACTCCTTCCGGGGGTATTAGCTAGCTAGTAGCTAGGCATGGGGGTGTGCTAAAGTGGGAATTCTCCCTTAATTATGAATGTAAATTATTTTTTTAATCTCAAGGAGAAATTTGGAAAGGTCTGTTTGAAGAAATTTTAATTATTCTCACAAAATATGCGCCGTGGCATTTCGTTCTGTGTGTAAGCTGTAGGCCCAGCTAGTTTTTTTGCTGATTTTTTGTAAGCTTCAAGATCCTATAGGTCTGTTGCATTTAAAATTTTTAATCCATTTTTAGACAAAAATGCTCAACAGTAGCAGTTAATTTTACGATTATTTTAATTCAGATTTTGATCTGAAACTTTCTGCTTGTATATAATTTTTGCTAATATTATAATGTAAACAAAATTGTTTGGTTGTTTTTCTGTGCTACAGAGCTCACAAGGCCAATTCGCATGCCAAATGTGGCTGGCAACAATTCACCGATGCGGTGATTCGATCCGTGAGTCTTCGCGCCTCGCCGGGGGTCGTTTTTCTGCTCTGGGGACGATTTGCTCAGAGCAAGAAACCGTTGATTGATGCCGAAAAGCATGTCATTATTGAGGTAAAGGTGGGGGGGGGGGGGTGGGGCGGTCAATTGCTTGGGGGGTTTTTCAGTCCTCTGTTGTTGGATTTTTAGGGTTGTGAAATTTGTTGGGGCTTCATCTGCCCTTACATCAAACGTGTGCTGGGGGGGGGGGGGGTTTCACCCCCCCCCCCGACCTGGTGCTCACCCCCCCAGAGGGTTCCCTCACCACCCACAGAATCCGGATTTTTCCGGTTTTTTGGGCAAAAACCTGAAGAATCCGGTTTTCCGGCGGCCTTCGGCCGTCGGCTCACCCCCCCCCTCCCAAAATTCCCCCTCCTGCACATGTCTGCCTCACACCCGTTTTCCCCAGGGATCTTTTCGCGTAAGAGTAGAGTATAGGGTTAACATTGACAGATTTAGGCAGTTTTACTCAACTCCACTGCAGTTTGACTTCCCCCCCCCCTTTTTTAAGTTTTTCGTGAGAAGAATCTAGGTGAATGTAACTAACTAGTTTAACTCTGCTTAGCGTTTTGCGTGAAAAGGTCCCCCCTGGGAATGTGGAAGTTGGACAAGAAGTTTCAAAAAGGGCGGGGGGGGGGGAGTGAAGCTAAGACTATCCTATAAAATACGTATGTTGCAAAAATTTAATCATGGGGGTGCTCGGAGAGCCCCCCATAATATGAGCTATAAAGGCACTTTGCGGATTTTGAAAAGTGCTAATTAGGCATAACTAATTAACGGGAAGGAATTAGGAGCTAATATTTACATTTTTGAAATCTCCAGGCCGAGAGCTTTCGAATGATACCAAACTTGCCCGGAAAAAATGAACTTTGAAAAAATCGACTTTCTCTTACGGGTTTGAAAGTGGGGTTTTTTTTTCTCTGTATTCAGCATGATTTTTGTCAATTTTGTGTTAACTCGATTTTTCAAACGGCCCATAGCAAAAATTTTTCTATACTATTTTTTGAATATCTAGGCAATGGTACTTAGCAAGTTTATGTTTTTTTTCCGAATTTCGATCTGGTTCGATTTTTATAGATGGTCAAAAATGGGAAAAATAGCGTTTTTGGACACCTTCAAGCTGAAAAATTTCTAAGTCCGAAAATTTGAAAATAGTCTAAAAACGGGCAAAAACAGCGTTTTTCGGCCTTGGGGTGGTACCCATATATAGTAAATCGGGGTCGCTGAACACGCTGAGCATAGTGCCGACACCGTATCTCGCCTGGTTCATCTGGTTCAACTGGTTCAAAGTTGAACCAGTTCCTGGTTCAAGCTACTGGAGATAGCTAGAAGGCTGAAATTTTGCATACAAAGGTTATTGGGCATGGGGAATTCACTGGTGGTGTTACTTTGGTGATCCGACCCATGGCTGGCCAGATCTGGTTCAACTGGTTCAAGATTGAACCAGTTCCTGGTTCAAGCTACTGGAGATAGTTGGAAGGCTGAAATTTTGCATACAAAGGTTATTGGGCATGGGGAATTCACTGGTGGTGTTACTTTGGTGATCCGACCCATGGCTGGCCAGATCTGGTTCAACTGGTTCAAAGTTGAACCAGTTCCTGGTTCAAGCTACTGGAGATAGCTAGAAGGCTGAAATTTTGCATACAAAGGTTATTGGGCATGGGGAATTCACTGGTGGTGTTAGTTTGGTGATCCGACCCATGGCTGGCCAGATCTGGTTCAACTGGTTCAAAATTGAACCAGTTCCTGGTTCAAGCTACTGGAGATAGTTGCAAGGCTGAAATTTTGCATACAAAGGTTACTGGGCATGGGGAATTCACTGGTAGTGTAACTTTGGTGATCCAACCCATGGCTGGCCAGATCTGGTTCAACTGGTTCAAAGTTGAACCAGGTCCTGGTTCAAGCAACTGGAGATAGCTAGAAGGCTGAAATTTTGCATACAAATGTTATTGGGCATGGGGAATTCATTGGTGGTGTTACTTTGCTGATCCGACCCATGGCTGGCCAGATCTGGTTCAACTGGGTCAGAGTTGAACCAGGTCCTGGTTCAAGCAACTGGAGATAGCTAGAAGGCTGAAATTTTGCATACAAAGGTTATTGGGCAAGGGGAATTCCCTGGTGGTGTAACTTTGGTGATCTGACCCATGGCTGGCCAGATCTGGTTCAACTGGTTCAAAGTTGAACCGGTTCCTGGTTCAAGCTACTGGAGATAGCTGAAAGGCTGAAATCTTGCATACAAAGGTTATTGGGCATGGGGAATTCACTGGTGGTGTTACTTTGGTGATCCGACCCATGGCTGGCCAGATCTGGTTCAACTGGTTCAAAATTGAACCAGTTCCTGGTTCAAGCTACTGGAGATAGTTGGAAGGCTGAAATTTTGCATACAAAGGTTATTGGGCATGGGGAATTCACTGGTGGTGTTACTTTGGTGATCTGACCCATGCCTGGCCAGATCTGGTTCAACTGGTTCAAAGTTGAACCAGGTCCTGGTTCAAGCTACTGGAGATAGTTGGAAGGCTGAAATTCTGCATACAAAGGTTATTGGGCAAGGGGAATTCACTGGTGGTGTTACTTTGGTGATCCGACCCATGCCTGGCCAGATCTGGTTCAACTGGTTCAAAGTTGAACCGGTTCCTGGTTCAAGCTACTGGAGATAGCTGAAAGGCTGAAATCTTGCATACAAAGGTTATTGGGCATGGGGAAGTCACTGGTGGTGTTACTTTGGTGATCCGACCCATGGCTGGCCAGATCTGGTTCAACTGGTTCAGAGTTGAACCAGGTCCTGGTTCAAGCAACTGGAGATAGTTGAAAGGCTGAAATTTTGCATGCAAAGATTATTGGGCATTGGTAATTCACTGGTGGGATTTGTGATTGCTGCTGCCGCAGTTATGGCAGCGTTCCCAAAAACTAGACGGAGGACAAGTAGGAAAAATGCTCCTTGCAGTCGCATGAAAAAGTTAATATGAGCTATGATGGTCAACATTTAAATGTGTCAAGGACAAGATTTAAAATGTTTAATATGAGCCAACATCTAAATAAGTAGAGGACAAGATGTAAACGGCTAATATGAGCCGCTACGTTTCTCTTGGGCTCATATTGACGCGACTAAAATGGCAAACATATATACAGTTTACGGTTGGCATATAAGCATCAGCGTTTATAAACGATTTGATTGGCTTGAGAATATTGAATTAATGTGATGATTAATGACATGATTAATGACGATGATAACTTCAAATGTGATTTCTCAAGATTTCACAATTTCTTCATTAGATTGGACTTCGGTTTCATTTTGTTGACTTATATGGTGGCCTTAAATGTGTACTTGGATGTAGCGGTGGAGAAGAAAACATTTACGTACAGCTTTGCAAAATTAATGTTTATGCGTCGTTATTCATGCAAGCCATTTCAGTGTTGGATTAAAAGTAAGCAAAAGCTAAATGAGCGTCAATATGAGCCCAAGAGAAACGTAGCGGCTCATATTAGCCGTTTACATCTTGTCCTCTACTTATTTAGATGTTGGCTCATATTAAACATTTTAAATCTTGTCCTTGACACATTTAAATGTTGACCATCATAGCTCATATTAACTTTTTCATGCGACTGCAAGGAGCATTTTTCCTACTTGTATAATAAATTATAATATAAAATATAATAAAATATAGATGTTGTAAAAATTGTGCATTTTTGTAGCTAAAAAAACTGCAGAACAATTTGCACTCCTATTAGTATTGCTCCTTTCAGTTCCACTACGGTATAATAGTTATAGTACTCACTCGTATGTGTTTAAAATTTGTTAAAAGATTCCGTAAGCTGGGTACAAATTATTGGGAAACATTTTTGAAACTTTTGGTCCCTTTTCGAATTACAAGTGTCCGTCTGTTTTCAGTACAAAACTGCTTCTAGGGCTTCTTAGGCCCTATTTCTTTAAAGATTAAACGGATTAGATTAAAATTAATCCGCATTAAAGAAATATCACCTCGGATTAAACGGATTAAAATTTAATCCAGCGAGTTAAACGAGTTAAATGGATTAAATTTAATCCTATTTCTTTAATGCACCTAGGATTAAAATTTTAATCTAATCCTGTTTCTTTATTCACACTTCGGATTAAAAACTCAACGAGTTAATTTTAATCCGACCTGCTTAATCGCTGTTTCTTTAAAGATTAATTTTAATCCGTTTAATCCTCCGCCTGCTTTTTCAACTAACTTTTAATCCTCGTGCAGCTAAACGGATTAAACGGATTAAAAGTTGGCGGATTAAAATTTTTAATTGCTCTTTCTTTAATGGCGGATTAAATGGATTAAAATCAACTCGTTTAATCCGCGGATTAAAAATGGTTGGATTAAACGAGTTAATTTTAATCTGTTTAATCCGTTTAATCCTGCATTAAAGAAATAGGAACTAAAATTTTAATCCGGCTGATTTGTAATCCGTTTAATCCGACCATTTTAATCTTTAAAGAAATAGGCCCTTAGAAGAACGTTTTGCTTGGTTAATGTGGAGTTGTAATTCCTTTTTTTTGCAATAATTGTGATTGCTTGTTAAATGCGATATTGCAGTCTAGACTAGAGGCTAATGGAAAACTGTACTCAGCTCAGCTGTGAAAACTTTTTTGTTTTCTTCTGTTTTTTCTTTGTTTTTTCAGGGCTTCAACTATCCCTATATTCCTATTTTTTCCCTATTTTTCCGGAGTCGCCCTATTTTTCCCTATATTGAGTGAAATCGCCCTATTTTCCCCTATTTTTAGGACAAACTGTTAAATTTCTACCTTTACAAAAGTATGTAAACGTTTTTGCGTTAACACTTGAGGTTAATTTTTAAATATTGAAAAAAATTTGCCTGCTGCGCATTGTCTTCTTAATGCAGATGCATATAAGCATCTTTTTATTAGAGCTCTTTTCGTTTATATATGCTTTCTATATTTAATTTGAAACTTTATTAGTTACATATTAAATTTAACTTTAACTCAATTTAAACCTATTTTAAATTTAAGAAGACGGCAGTTTTTGTTGATTTTACTAAAATCTTTTCAAAATAATATGCTGCAGCTGCCTAAGTGGTTTGTAGCAAAAGAAGCAGCAAGTCTTGGGCTTTCGGGCGATGTGCAACTTACGGCGGGGGCAGTGCTCTCGATTTTATAGGCCTCGTGTATGCCCTAAACCTTTAGTAACTAAATGTCTCCACTCAATTCATTCAAATGTGGTATGCAATTCCGAGTCGGACATGTGTTCCGACATATGATAAACCAAACCTAGATCCTTGGAAAATTAGGAATACGTTTCTGCAGACAAAATTTTTGAAAATTGAAAATTCGCATAAATTTAATCTTGACTAGGAATAATCGGTCTGCGAAAATTTTCAAAATCGCTTCGCCCAGGTCGAGCTACTACTGAAAGTATATACGTGCTGTCACTGACGCTGCGTATGTACAATGACAACCTCGTTGTAATGATTTACTGATTTACCTGTTTTCAATGATTTACGTATATACACTTTTGTTAACAGAATTTCTTAGTTTTTTCCGGAAAATTAGGAAAAGTTGTTTTTTGCTTTTTAAATTAGTTTTTAAAATTGCCTAGATTTTTCTCAATACTCCCCCTGCTCCGGTACTGGTAAAATGGCCGAATTTGAACGAATTTGAGCTGTACCTTTAGCTGCAGTTTTAAGCAGAGATACGCACCAGGCTTTGGGCTGGCATCTTATCCTGGCCGTGATTGGGTCAAGGCCTGAAATTTGTGGTCCAAATTCAAATTTTTTGAAAAATTCAGATTTTGTGATTGAAGAAAACAAACGCAATGCAATGAAAAATACAGACGCTCCTGTTTTTTCCTTCAAATCCGTGAGAAATCTTACGATTTCTAATGTGTACATCTAATTATAATGTAATTCTAATCTAATGTATGTAATTTACCGAATTTTTGTGGTTCGAAATTTAAAAATTTTGGTCAAAATATGTCCGACATAATATACATTAAAAGATGTCACTAAATTTTGGCCCGACCGGGAGCTCGAGACCGGGGCATGACCACCGGGACCAGGTACATCCCTGATTTGTTGTGGAAAAAAATTTTTGGAATTTTCGGAAAATTTCAAAAACTTTAAATTTTGTTGTGACCGCAAATTTTGCTGAAATATTATAACTTGTCGAAAAACTGTATACAACCGATAATTTTACGAATTCTGAAAATACCTGAAAAAACCTGGTTTAGGTTTCGTTGTGCCTTAGTTTCCTGGCTCCGTAAAACCAGTGTACATGAGAAACCATGCCTTGTGGCTAGAAGCTCGTTTGTGACATGAATAAAGTATCCCTATATTTCGCCCTATATTTTTGTGGTAAAATCCCTATATTTTGCCCTATTTTAAAATTTTCCGCGGTTGAGGCACTGTTTTTGTTTATCTTTAATATTTCCTATTCTAGACTGCCCACCCGTCTCCCCTGTCGGTGCGATTTTTCACCGGCTGCAAATGTTTCTCTCGGACCAATGCTGCTCTGGAACAGCGCCAGCGATCGCCCATTGATTGGTCATTATAGATTAATTAATTAATTATTAATTAATTAATTCTACAGCTACTTTACTTTATATCAACGTTTTGTACTGTACTGGCACTGTAACAGCATTCTTTTTTTCTCTGTAGCATTTCATTTTTTCACTGTTAGTTGTTCATCGACGAGTTTAGCAGTTAATATCTTTGTTTGTTGATAACAATTTACACGTGTCAATTTTCTGTAGAATTGATAGTGTACGTAATTGATAATGATGTTTTTTCACGTGGTTTTACTGTTGTAAAATGACTCACTCTGTACAGATTATTTTGTTGATTTATTTAGCTTGCTTTGTTTACTGTGTGTATTTTTGTTTTGACAGACAGACTGGCTTGTTGAGTTTTTAAATCATGTTTTTAGGATTGCGTTGCTTGTTCTGTTTGCTTCAATTTATTTTACCATTCTTTGCCGTTTCATGGTTAAGATTTTGCCCCCCCCCCTTACGACCAAATTGCTGTTGGGTGTTAAGTTTAGAACTGATGTTGATGTCATAAATTCCATATTTGGATTCAGAATAAAGGAGGTTGGTTATCTTAAAATTTTTTAGTTTAAGCATTATTTTAATATTAAAATTTATAAATTTTAGTATTAATATTAATATTATCTCAGTATCGGGATTCAGAATTTCTGAGCCCTAAAGTTTCAGAAATGTCAGAAAAAATTTCAATAGCCCCGAGCTGAGCTCAGAGCCAATAATTATTTGTGGATTTTGTGAACTCGTAACTTAGGTAGCATGGGCCCAACTAAAGTCTGACCAAAAAATGTAGGGAGCGAAATTGTTTTGTTTATACTGAATTACCGGTACATTTTTGCTGCAGCAATGTATATATTTTCTGAACCGTCATGGCATGAACTTTCTTTTGGTTGATAAAAAGTTTTTAAAAAATTAAAATTCGTCAGAAGAAGCCGATTTTTTAAGTTTTGAAAGATCGGTAGAAGGCAGGAACTAGCCGTTCGGTGGAAAATTAGCCCATGTCTCAAACATTTTGAATCCCGAATATCAGCTCATTTTGTCAAGAATTGCGATAGTTATTCAATTTTTTCGATTTTCAAAAACCTTTGATCTTTGCCGCTTTTCCAACTTTGACTGGCTATTACTCGCGACTCACTCAATGCAAAAATTTTTTAATTGGATTTTCAGGACCGCTTACGTGTTAGCTTTCATGTGATATATGTGGTTTTTCAAAATTTGAAAATAGATTTTTTCTAAAAATACCACTTTTTGACCCAAAATTTCGACAATGCGAATCCAGCAAAAGTGGGTAAAAATAACATTATCATAAAGCTTAATCTGAGCTGAATCCAACGATATAAAGTTTTCGTGGCTACGACTTATATTGCACCCGTAATGAATTTTTAAACAATTTCGCTTTTTAGCCGGTTTTTGGCTAGTTTACACTATTTGCAGCAAATCAATGCACAATAGTACAACTTGTCAGAAATCAGCTGAAATAGGAAATTGTTTAAAAATTCGTTGCTGGGGCAGTTTAAGCCGTAGCCACGAAAACTTTATATTGTTGGATTCAGCTCAGATTAAACTTTATGATAATGTTAGTTTTACCCACTTTTGCTGGATTCGCATTGTCGAAATTTTGGGTCAAAAAGTGGTATTTTTCGAAAAAACCGATTTTCAAATTTTGAAAAACCACATATATTACATGAAAGCTAATACGTAAGCGGTCCTGAAAATCCAATTAAAACATTTTTGCATTGAGTGAGTCGCGAGTAATAGCCAGTCAAAGTTGGAAAAGCGGCAAAGATCAAAGGTTTTTGAAAATCGAAAAAATTGAATAACTATCGCAATTCTTGACAAAATGAGCTGATATTCGGGATTCAAAATGTTTGGGACATGGGCTAATTTTCCACCGAACGGCTAGTTCCTGCCTTCTACTGATCTTTCAAAACTTAAAAAATCGGCTTCTTTTGATCAATTTTAATTTTTTAAAAAATTTTTTTCAACCGAAAGAAAGTTCATGCCATGACGGTTCAGAAAATATATACATTGCTGCAGCAAAAATTTACCGGTAATTCAGCATTAACAAAACAATTTCGCTCCCTACATTTTTTGGTCAGACTTTAATTGCGTATTTAAAATGTAATTCTGCCATTCTATGCTCTTTTATTTCTGTTTAATTTGTTTTAATAAAAAACGGTGGTGTGCGATATAGGGGTGCCTCATCGGGGCGCCCGGCTTAACGGGCTGGCCATAGGACTAGGCAAGGGTTCTCCGAATAAGATATTTTCCGGGCACGAGAAAGAAAGAAATCCATACAGGATACTGGCTACACAAAATAGGCAATTTTTACCGTAATTGCGCAATTTGGAGTCCCATGATTGCTACTCGCCTGTTCCCTAATCCTAAAATCACTTACACAGGCCGTCGGAGACTTTTCAGAACATCAGGACCTACTCGAGGGTCCCCATGACCCTAGACCCTAGTTTTCATTACCTCATTTTGCATATTTTCGCCAATACCTTAATCATGCTCATTTGAACCACTTTAATGCACAATTACAACTAGAGCTAAACTCATGTATACTATTTCCTGCCCATTATCGGAGCCTAAATAGTTATTTGTGTTCCTCAATCAATACCCTTAATTTACATGGGGTACAGCATGATCATTTATACTCATTCAGAAAATCGAGTCCACATTCACATCTCGCCACTGCTAGCACACTTCATTTATGCATCATGCATCCTATGTACTGTATTCCTAAGGCTTGGGCGGCGCTTTATCTTATCTTAATATTAGCAAGAGTACATAGTAACTAAGAATGATACAAGCTAGTGATTGGATCGGATCGGCAAAATCGATCCGATCCGCGATCCGGAGGTCGGATCGGATCGGATCGGATCGGTAGACCTGCTGGATCGGTCCGGATCGGATCGCTTGATTCAGGCGGATCGGCGATCCGAGACCTGATACCCAATATCACATAAAATTAAACCGTACCCAACGCATATTTGTGACTGAACTTGACTTCGATCACTGACTGTTGTCAGAATTTCGGAGTGAAGTTTTGTGGTTGGACTCTTTGCGGCTTTATTCCAAAACCCGAAGGAGTCAAACTCACTGTTCATACAAAATTTACTTCCCGCAATGTTTTAAAAGCGTTTAGTCTGTTTTCGCTGTAGAGTACAAGCTTCAGATTCAGTTTCCGAGAAAAAATGTTAGTTTGATAGGCGATCCAGAAAATTACAACTTCAATTTCGGTAACATCAAGTTAATAAATTTTACTTAAAATTGGAATTAATCTCAAAATTATAGTTTTAACTGATATGTTTAATTTGTATTATCTTAAATTGATAATGTTAAATTTGTATTATGTTAGTAGGCAGGCCGTGATCATCACCTGCCTCACTATTTTGAGTAATTTTACTTCATTTGCTTAATCTATATAATTTTACACAATTACAATTTAGTATTTCGGAAGGATAAAATGAAGAAATTTTAGTGAAACTAGTGTGTAAGATGTGTTTGACAAGGCAAAACCGACTTTAGATCTAGTTCCACTTAGCTTCTTGAAGAAGTCATTTCGGATCGCCGGATCGGATCGGATCGACCGATCCAGGACCCGGATCGGATCGGATCGGATCGGATCGACGAATAATTTTGCTGGATCGGAGCGGCTAAAGTTTTAGCTGCCGATCCGATCCGATCCGATCCACATCACTAATACAAGCGTCAAGCTCTTAGTTGTCAGGCTTGCGACATCATCTGCACGATAATGGCTGACAGCCCCCTCCCCCCCCCAACAAATTAACCCTATTACTTCAAAGAAATTTTCACGCTGTGTTTGTGTGCTGAAGCTCGCAACAGACGCACATTGAACCAACTGGGTAGTTGCGTTTTCGAGCTTTAGAACGTAGGAATGACGTGCAGCCTTCTTTGAAGTGATGGGTCTAATTTGGGGTGGGGGGTCAGCCGTTATCGAGCAGATGATGTCGCAAGACTAATAACTAAGAGCTGGACGCTTGTCACACTCTTACGCCCGTTTGCACCAAATGTGATTAACTAATTGCTAAGCATTTGCTTAGCAACAACTCCGTTGCACCACATCTGATTAGCAAGTGATTAACAGATCATCAGCTTAGCAGTAGCTTAGCAAATGCAGTACCAAGAAGTGACCAATGAAACGGCAGGATTTTTGGACTTACAGGAATTTTATGCCATTATCACGTGATTACAAGAATAATCGTATCTGCTGATCACTTGCTTAGCAGTTCTTCTCAGGATCACGTCAGCTGTCTTTAATTTTAATGCAAGAAATCAGGTTTTGTGTGCAGATGAATTACCTCTAGCTGGGATGAGTTGTGTTATTAACATTATCTGTAGTACAAGACTGAGGATTTAAACTAATGGTGTCAGATATTTCCAAATAATTCCGAATATGTGACGACTTCTGAAACTACTGTCATTTGGTTAAGCTTTAGCTTTGTAGATTACTGACAAACTTTTTAATTTGGTATCTGGAAATTAGGAGCGGCTTGGGAAACCTATTAATTAACCGGCAAACATTCTCACCATTACAGATTGCCTGGAAGTCCTAATAAATTCGAAAAACTAGCGCAAATCTAACGGTTAATCCTCCTCCAGAATCGGATTAAATATATATTTCCTTCTTGAGCACTTGATTAGCATCCTGCTTAGCACTTGGTTAACTTAATTAGATTTGTTGCAAAGGAGTTTGGGATTAAGCACTTGCTAAGCAATTGCTTAGCACGAAATCCGCTAATCATTTGCTAATCACATTTGGTGCAAACCAGTGTTAGTTTATGTACTCTTAATATTAGTCAATTCAGACACATCGAACAAAGGGACTCTACATGAGTTGCCGCTTTCATACATACATACATTCACACATTGCTAGTCAGAATCTCTTGCGTAAAGATCTAATCATTGCTTGTTTCAGGCATAATAACCCACAGCCTTCGTCGAACAGAAGGAGTTTCTATGAGCTGCCTCATTTATACATCCATTCACACGACTTCGTATAACCAAGAGTACATAGGTATACTTGTGTTTTAATTTCATATAACTTTCGGATTTGCTAGTGCGAGTTTGAGAGTACTCGCACTTGAAACGCAAGTGCGGATTACAAGTGTTTCATAAAACTTTTCCGCAAACTTGCGGAAATTATAGCTAAGCAAGCTGCGGAACTTGATCCACTTGCAACGCAATTGCGAGTATACTTGCATTGCAAGTGCGATGCGAGTAAAAGCAAAATTGACCGTAATTCTTTAAAAAACGTAACTTTTTCAAAACAACTTAAAATTTACTGATATTTTCACAAAGTGTGCAAAACGTGTTAAGCTACATCTTAAGATGGTGATTCCTTTTGGGCACATTATTATTTGGCGGCGTAAATCAAGATGAAATTTGATGAAACTTTCCGAAATAAGTTCTTTTAGCGTTCTAACACCCTCCGTGCAATCCCGATTCAAAAATTCGAGATTTCCGGTCAAAGTGGTTTTTCCCAACGTCTGAACGTTTGACAGCTGCTATACAGTTATGACTATATTCATTCGAAAGACTCATTGAGCTTCACCTTTTTGCTTGTTAAAGCAATTTCTAGCTTTTCTCTACCGTGGGATATAGCCGATTTTCTTGTTTCGGCGTCGAAAACTTGTCATTTTTGCAGAAATCAAATAATCCAGCATTTCTTGAACTACGCAAGCCGTAAAATCAAACTAAGGGCGTCGATCTGAAGGTCTCACAGGGACAAATTATCCGACGCATGATCGTCTTCCAACTGCTATCCTGTTGGCTGCTATCATATAAAATGTAGTTTTTGCAAAAACATGACCAATTTTTTTCCAAAGATTGTGGAGCTGTAAAGT
>JASAND010014884.1:0-20531 GCA_030248195.1 Trissonchulus latispiculum
TACACTCGGTTCTGCAAAACACTAGTCAAACGTTTATATTTATACATAATGCTTGAATTTTACATGCTGGGAACAGGACCCAGTTTTTGAAACACTCGTCCATGATAAGCATGTATACGCGAGAGCTGAAACCTATTTCAGCTTCAGTGAGAGCTGTAACTAGTTTCAGCGTCAGCGAGAGCTGAAAATAGTTTCAGCTTCAGCGAGAGCTGAAACTAGTTTCAGTCTTAGTGTGGAGCTGAAACTGTTTCAGTTTCAGTTTCAGCTCCTAAACTGTTCTAGTTTCAGTTTCAGTTTCAGCTCAAAATTTATTTTAATTTCAGTTTCAGTTTCAGTTTCAGCTCTCACTTCGACTAAGTTTCAGTTTCAGTTTCAGCTCCAAATCTGTTATAGTTTCAGTTTCAGTTTCAGTTTCAGCAACTGAAACTGAAACATGTACAAGCTGAAACTAGGTTTCAGTTTCAGTTTCAGCTGCTGAAACAACACTACGGGGAAGCCTCGCCAAACTATAAAGTTATACAAACACGAATAATAACCCTACATGCCTAGTCTAACAACTAACCCTAACCTACCAAAATAACAAGGCCGTAAGATAAGTGATTTAATAAACGTACGTACATACAGTGAGCGTAAGCCCTGACAGACAGTCAATCCCAGACAAACAATACACACACACAACATACAACAATACAAACAAACCTTAGGGTTGAATGAACCCAGTACAGTGTACACCCCAGGGGGAGACAGCGTAGGTGTAGAGGAGACACCGGAGCGTATGACAACCCAAACGAAAGTAGATGTTATTCGGGCGACCGACGAGCGATTATAACCGACTGGAGTTGGGAAAGAAACTAACACAACTGATGTGTTGGGGAGTTTTCAAGGGAGACCCCCAAAGTAGGCGGGGCTTAGAAACCCCACCCCCCAACCAGAAGTTGACACGCACAAACCACGCCCCCATGTTTGATCACCTACCCAATAGTTACAACCCACCTAACAACACCTCCCCGACCAACAAATAGAATGATGACATTAGCTAAAGCCAAGCAGTAGCTAAGGCCGAAAAAGTATTAGGTGTGTAACAACAAGATGACAATACATAAATGAATGATTTACATACTATCTCTACATCTCCCCAGGGCTCTCATGACGAGCTCCTGCGAGGACACCATGTAAATGGGACACTGCACTTTCCTACGTAACAATAAAAAATCAGTAGAAAAATACAAAATACAAGTATATAAAGGGAATAACACATACTAATACAGAGATTAGTAATAGTACAAAATAAGATTCCGGTAACAGAACCTGTAAAAGGTTTAGAAAAGATTGAAAATTACAAAGAGAGTAAATACAAACAACCAGAGAAATACTCAAGGGACCAAAAGAGAAGGAATTCTCTCCTTTGGTGGATGTGATCAAACGGTAGTGGTAAAGTAATTTACCTTAAAGATGGTATGGTAAGCATACCAAAAAGTAAGTTGGAGTAAACCAGAAGGTCCGGAGTATCCTTTCCATTCCACTGGTTTACGGAAACGTGGGGAGTAGAAAGAAAAAATTAAGAAAAGAAAAAGTATAAAGAATTTAGACCACTAATACCGTTAGGGGCCTGTCCTAATGGGAAAAAATACCAAACCCAATCCCATAGGTATTTACTAACTCTTTATAGATGAATTTGAAATAATTTCGACCAAGGTACAAGCCAAACGCTTGACCATAGCAAACTAGGAAACAACAGACCAATATATATATATATATATATATATATATATATATATATATATATATATATATATATATATATATATATATATATATATTTTCGACTAATGTAATGCAGAGGCAAACAAAATACTCTAACCTATACATACTATTACAAAAAGACTAATGTATTAAATTCCAAGTAGTATGCAAACAGTAGAAATATGGTGGCATAAGGCCAATACAAAGCTCTACAAGAAAAACAACTCATACATTCAAACATTTATACAAAACAAACAGACAAACAACTGTAAGTAGAAAAATATACACGTATTGAATACACGCAATTAAAGCCAAGTGATTAAAGAACTTACGTACTAATCAAAAACAAGAACAAGGAACAAAACAACGAACAAATTCGTGAGTAAATACTTTCGAGACAAACTAGTAGTAGTACTAACAAGAAAAATAGAAACTAAAAAGTACAAAAACGACAAAGAAAGCGACTAGTCAAAAGCTACGTAACATAGAACCAGTAATATAAATTTGGGGTAAGCCCATAAAATACTAGTATCAAATACTAACAAAACAGAATACTGAATACAGAATACAAAAAAAAAAAAAAAAAAAAAAAAAGAAAAAAAGAAAAAATGAAGAAGGATGGATGGAAGTGAAGGGGTGAAGGGAGGGAGGAGAGGAAATAGGGAGAAGGTAAGGGAAAAAAATGAAAAGAAGGAAGGGAAAAGAAAGAAAAAAAAAGCTCTATATTATCCGTTTAAACCATAAACGCTTGCTTTATGTATCTCTGTTATTGACATAGCAAATGTATATATGGTTTTCTTCCGCACCGTGCTTTAGCCAAAACGTTTATGCCGCTATTTAAACGAATGTTTTGATAGTTCGTTAGTTATCAAACACCACCTAGAGCTCTGCCCGCTCAAGTGGTACATCGCCTTGAATTCAACGTTTTGAATTCATCACGCGCTAATCTATTCAAATATATATTTTCAATATTTCCAGAATAAAATTTTTCGACAAAATTTGTGTCCGCGGGCGCGGATTTACACATACATGAGGTAAATTTTTCTGATATTTCAGGCACATGATAATGGCTTTGCAGAAAGAATTTTTCGAATCAAAGATCCTTTAATAACAAATTTGTTTCGTGTTCTTTCTGTCATTAATCTGCGACGACCAACGCTATCTCTTCACGGAACAGAGCACTTATGTCTTCGACCCTCTCGTTCGGCATTAGCAGTTCAAAAACGCTTTGTTTAATTTAGTTTGTACGTATCGTTATCACTTACAGGAATAACATTTTAAAGATGAGCGAGGCGATCTGCCGCATGGGCGAATTTTAACATACGGCCGTACAAAACTCTCAAGAGGACGGTTGCGTCTGCATGTACGCTTTCCTAAATCCATCTGGGGCACATAGTTATCAACATCTCAACCCGGGTTATCTCGCTAACCCGGGTTTATTCGCCTATCTTTAACACAAAGTTAACCCGGTTTTAGACGTTGACAACATCGGTCCCTGGTGGAATTCAAAGTTATTTGAACGGGAAATAATCAGATTATCTAGTTACTACGTTACGGTTCTGTTTTAGAAACCGCATCTCATCAGCAAATAATTATAATACAAACTCAACTTCCATTGGCTAGCCTGGCCCATGCTCTAACCCACTCAAAACTTAGAAAATAACGGAGACTGGCATCACTCAGGTTCAGCGAAACCAAGCTTGCCAAACTCATCGTCTGAGAGATCAGAAAAGAAAAAATTCAGATGTAAATCTAGCAATTCAGCAATTTACAAAACGAGATGTAAATAAATAGGATCTAGGACCTTGAAGCTGTAGAATAAACCATCTGACGCAACCAATCTTAACACTTCACTATACTCAGCTCTGAATTAAAACATCCCCCTAGAGTAGATAAACCTATCCTAACAAATAACTTATCCACCTTATGAACTAAAACAAGCTTTTATTTCGTCTAATTGGCACAACTATGACACAATCAAATAAAATCAAAATAAATAATCACCAACACCAAACGATAGCTAAAACAACAGCATGAAAATATAAGCTCTAAAACGAACGTCTGCCAAAAAGTTCAAAGCTAAAAGCGGAATTTTAAAATCCTTCAGTCGCCAGCAGAGGTTTTCCTTGCCAGTGTTCGCTTCAGTTTCACTTCCTGATTCACACTTCGAACCGCTTGCAAAATTTCGTTTCGCGGTCCGGGATCACGAATTCCGATTTCTCGCAAATCAGCATCAGTCAGCATCAGAAACGTTTCAACGTCAACCTAAAGCACAAGTGATCAAACATAATAACATTCGTAACTGACGAACTGATCTTGACCTTCCAACGGAACTGGCTCTAATCTTGGTGCATATTCACACAAAAGGCAAAACCCCTATACATGCCACAAAATAGTGAACAACTTTTCATACGTGTTAATATGTGAGCTGCTGAAGTAATGTTGATCAACATTCTTCCTACAATCTCGTAAAAGTAAAACTACAAACACCAGGACAAGATTCGTAACCCATATCGGCAGTAGCTAATCCAGCAAAATCAATTCAAGTAGAATTACTTCCTGTTCCTCGAAAACGGTATGATATTGTTCCAATGACAGCTTTCTCAACAAACTTCTGAGCTCATCTACAACAGAAAATGATCAACAAAAGCTAAGCCCGTAGAACCAAATCAGGTAACATACTAACAACAGCTGATACAAGACTAAGACTTCCTTGATAAACAAAATTATACCTATTTACAATCAAAACAAATTTATCAACACACAAAAAATATCTTAGAAAATCAAACTCTAACCTTCCTGAATAGTAAGACCATCCACAGTACCCAGAATATCATAGTTCTAAAACAGAATCAGCAACAAACAAACATACCTGCCTACTTTACACCAGGCCTCGGACATGGCGATTTTGGAAAAGTACGGAAAAGTAGGAACAGTTTTTTAAAGAAGTAGGAATTTTCAGGTTTCGTAATAGATTTTCAATACAAATTATCAAAACATGTAGTCTTTCACTTTCAAGCCACAATCTTAGCCAAAATGTATATACAATACAGTACAGACTACAGACAGACACATGTAAATAAAATTGTAGCAAATATGCATACAACAGTGGAAGGTTTCTGTCCATTTTTGTAGTAATGACGAAAACCAGCCCCGACCAGAGAATTCGTGCCGCCAGAACTGCTGTTGGGGCTGATGCCTGGTAAATGCGATGCCGAAGAATGTCTACAAAAATAATTAATTAATAATTAAATAGTTCATAAGTCAATAATAAACACTCAAGTTCGAAGTGGTGTTTCAGCAAATTTTAAGGGGCCCCTTTCAAGTCAAATCTGGGCTTATTCTAGAGAATGTTTTTTGGATTACTCTTTGAGGGCACCATTGGCAGTCAAGTCATGGCCAGGGGCGAAATGTTTTCGACAATTTTATAAAAATATGCTAAAAACTACTGTTTTAGTATCTGCCGAAAAGTTAGTTTTCTGTGCAAAAATAACCAGCTCTATTGTGAAGAGAGGCAATGAATATTTGAGTGAAAATATCTCAGACAAAGCAGATGTTTTGAAAATTTGGCCTTCTGAGCGATTTTTTTCAGGAAATGTATCAAAAAGGGGCGCCCACTAGTTTTGGATGGGGGGCGGGAATCTGGAGGAGAGGTCGTTTATGAAGGGAACCACCACTAGAGTTGTTGGCAGGCCGAGGAAACCCGGCCGGCCCCGGCCGGGCGGCCGGCCGGCCCACTATGGCGACAATCCGGCCGGCCGGCTAGCCGGGCCGGCGGCTGGCCGGCCAGTCTTCAGAAAAAGGATACTACTTGATTTTATCTGTTATACATAACCAGGAGGGTTTATCTTCACTAGTCAGAATTTCATATGTCAGAATTTCATTAGTCAGAAACTAACTTTTCAAACTTTCATTAGTCAGAATTTCATTGGTCAGAATTTAGGTTTTTGAAACAATATAAGTAGAACTTTCATTTGTCAGAATTTCATAAGTCAGAATTTCATTAGTCAGAATTTGATTAGTCAGAATTTCGTTTGTCAGAATTTTGCAAAAAAACACTGTTCTTCTTGGCGCAAAGTGTAACAAGATGGCTGATCTTGATGATAATTTTATAAAATGATTTCTAGTCTACACAAATATGTGTCTTGGCTCTACCATCAGCAACGAGCAAAACTTTCTTTTCAAAAGGGCTCCCCAACAACTGTGTTGGTTCCGCGTAGACAGGAAATGAAGATAGACTGTTTCCTTAGAATTCTAAAAGAATCAGAATGGCCAAGACTACGTAATAACTGTTGGATTATGTACTCTTGGTATGGCGAAAATCATCAATGTTCTTTTTGGGGCAGTGTTAAGAGCTACAAAAGAGTTGATTTTAGCTCTGCTCTTCTCTACTCTCCCCTACTTTACCGGGAAAGGCCCTGAGACTGTGCAGCAACGTGCAGAATTTAGAAGAAACTAGAAAAATAAAATTCTGACTTACGAAATTCTGACTAATGAAATTCTGACTTATGAAATTCTGACAAATGATAGTTCAACCTATATTATTTCAAAATTTAAATTCTGACTAATGAAATTCTAACTAACGAAATTCTGACTAATGAAATTCTAACTAACGAAATTCTGACTAATGAAATTCTGACTAATACGATTCTGACTGATGAAAGTAGACGACCAGGAGTAACTGTATGCATCAATTAATGCTAAATATTTTGCAAAATAGGGCAAAACTGGTACCGGCCGGTCTTTTTTGACCGGCCGGCTGGCCGGCCTGTTTGACGCGGCCGGCCGGGTTGACAAGCTCGGCCGGCCGGGTCCGGCCGGCCGAGTCAAAAAACCGGCCGGGCAACAACACTACCCACCACCTCACGCCCATAAGCCCAGCAACATGTAAATGCGCAGAGGCCAAAAAATTTGTAAAATATTCACAGAAAAGAAAAACAAAAAGCCGCCAAACCTCAGAGATAAAAGTCCACAAAAACAGAATCCTACCCATTCCAGCCTTTCTGGGACGAACCCAAACTGTCACTTCCCCCGGCAACAGTAGCCCCCGAGACAGGGGGGAGGGGTCCTTTGAAGAAGCCGACACTGCGTCGGGTCGGCGTCACCTGTAGACGTGTCATGACGGCATGATTGTAGTAGTCACGTGACGACACGGCACCGGGAACAAAGTTCATGCTGTCGTGATAGGAATGGGGACGACTTCCGAGACCCAATGTCATTAAACCTACAAAACAGATAACCTTCTCTACAATAAACCAACCATGAAGAACCATGGATACTAGAAGGAATACTGTGCAATATTAAAGCAAATTTGACAAAAGCAGTTAACAAAATGCTCGTAATAAAATTAGGCAAAAGAAGGATAGTGGACTTCTTATTTTATAGTTATTTATTTATTTATTGTTGATTGATCTAGCAAATGCGCTCCTGGTAAATATTAATAGACCTATTAATAGAAGCTGATGCTTGCGTACCGCGACCTCGCCTGGGAAGAGTGGTGAGTTTCCCGCCGCTGGACTGATAGGAGGGCGGATCCGACTCAGAGATGGGATCGTGATAGGAATGGGGACGAAACATGGGACGCTGACCGCCTGAAACAGAAACTGACAGGAATGTTTATGTTAATAGAGTTGAAGAAAGAAACAAAACATAACTATCATACATCTAGTTATTTCCGACTGTCGATCTCCCACAAATCCACCACCCCCAGAAAAAACCGCCCCCTCCCCCTAAACCAGAAGGTATCCCTTTTGGTAGCAAAATTTGCCCTGAGAAATTCGCTCAGCCAGAAGACCAAATTTCCAAAACTTTTCCGGCTTTGTCAGAGATTTTTTACTTAATTTTTGCGTTTTTGGCCATTTGACCACTAAATCTGCCTATTTTGGTAAAAATCAACTTTTACAGCGTATGCAAGAAAAATAGGGCTATTAGAAGAATTATCCCCCACAGAAATTCCATGTCCTCAGACGCTTGGAGATGCCCCAAGAAGCCCCTCGCAAGAAAACATACCTAAGATAACCTCAGGCTGTTACTCCAAACAACCATTACACAATTATTGAGAGTCGACAGAATTTCATACGTACTGTAATTTCGGGGGCATCCACAGGATTTTGAATTTTGACATTTGGCTGTTGAAGCTTACTTCGTTTCCTTAGATTCGGCATAAACGGTCCCGCATGTGAGCCAGCCGGAGGAACAACCGCTTTTCCCCGACGTCTCAGCGTGGCCGGACCACCCACGACGCCGCCACCCACGTCAGTAATGGAGCCCGCCGAGCCAAAAACAGCAGAGCGCTTCCGTAGCGCAGTGGAAGCAGCATTGGAGCTGGTCGCTCCGTCCCCTTCCGTCATGGTGGCGGCACGAGAGCGAGCCGTGGGATGTGTGCCCTGAAAAATAAAGAAAAACAATATAGCATAAAAATTAATGAAAAAGAAAATTTAAAAAATTAATAAGACAAGAACAATGCAAAAGTGTATACAAAGAAAAGTGGCACAAAGTGTACCACTTCAGCTACACATTATCTAATGTAGATCAATTTGACTATTATATACAAGCTACTATAAAGACCTCAATAGTTAGTGATTACACTATTCAAACTAGTTTTTGAGTACTGGATTACTATCCTAAGAATAAAAATCCATAAATACAGGTCGCACGTAACAGGCAGCTAAGTTATACCATTTCGGAGGCTAATTGGGCAGCACGTGACTGTTGCTGAAATCGCACAGGCTCAGGAAATGTACTGATAGAAGGTACAGTTTGACCATCGGATTTTTGTACACTGGAATCACTTTCGGCAGCAGAAGCAGTGATAGTAGTAACTTCAGCGACAACGCGTTCACTCACAGCTGATGAAGACTGCAGGATATCGTCTAAAATTGGGTACAAGCTAAAAATTCCGCAGATTACCAAAACAATTAAAAATGATAGCACAGATACGTATGATATTGCACTGCCAGAAAAGAGCCTTCTCTAAACATTGAGTTGTCAATAAATAATTTTTTACAATTTTATCATTTCTGTAGTTATAAAAATTAAACCATAAAAATAAAAACGTTACCCACTCGAAAGTCACGAAAATTCGCACATAAAACTCTCAATGCCTGCTAGACATTATAGTAAAGGAAATGCTTCAAGGTAGAACTTTTCTGTCGTGTCGGCTCCTTTGATCTCTTATAGGTCACAAAAGTCAATTTTTGAAATTTCCAAAATATAGACAAATTGGGTATTATTCGATAGCTACTGATGAGCTGAACAACTTTTCCAATATAACCATGTGTCTGAAATGTAGTATTTGAAAGTTAGAGTAAGTTAATGTTTGAGGGGACAGTTAGCTGAAAAAGGCTCAGTTCACAATTGAAGAATGCACTGTGAACGACTGGCTGGATATCCCGGAGTCGTTTTAGTATTAAAATATTAGCCAACTCACGGAATTAATTTGTCATAATATCAGTCCCAAATTTCGCTGCCGTTCTGTCTCAACATGACCTTGGAGGGCAAATCTCCGTGATTTTCAAGTTTTCCAACTTTATAGCTGAATATCTCTGCCACAGTTTGATTTCGAACTCAAATGTTTTGTCTTGTTTTTGAGGACACATGCACCTATACTGTGTGTGAAAATGAGCGAAATCCGTGACTATAAATTTTGACCCAAAGCGACCCCCCCCCTTAACTAGAATAAGTATATTCTATTCGATTACTAACCATTTTAACGAACAAAAACCAAGCATAGCGCACAAATTTCAGAAGAAGAAGAAGAAAGACTGCCGAAGTTTACAGTAACTTTGAAATGTACGTACAGTTTATTAAATGGATGGAGTGAATTTAAAACTGCTTGTTAAGAAATAAATATACCGCTGGTCTGGGTTGCGGGCTGTGCCCCAGAGGATAGTTGATTTGATCGAGCGATTAGTTTGCGTCGCAGTCGAAAACGGGAAGGGTCTGTCACAAAGTGGGGAATTAGCAGACCTCTGCCAGCTTCTCCCAAACGACTGCTGCCCAGATCATCCAACAGAAGGGTGGAACGCTGCAAAGAAATTAAGATTAGACAGAAACCTCCTATTTTAGCTTTAATTAATTGTTAAAAATTGTTAATTTCAATTTCTTCTTCTTCTTTCTCATTCAATATCATACCATATTCAATTCATAAAGCTGAACTGTCTGAATTTTCAAAAAACTCCTTAGGTTCAACTATTTCACTGCCTAAACGTGCCTAAACGTCAATCTAACGAGCCTAAATAATAATAATAATAATAATAATAAGGTAGAGCAGCTACTAGTTATAAGTCATCTAAAGAAACATGCTAGCGAATACTGAATGCAAGGATGGAGATAAGCAAAGATCCAAAACCCCGTTTTGTTTCAACAAAATGTGGTTTTCTCCCTTACCCGAGATACTGCGGCCGATGACTGAAGAGACACGGTTTCAGGCCTGTACAGTTGACCACAAGACTCAATCAGGCTAAAACGCACAAGAAACTGAACCTGGACAGCACCAAAAGTATAATAATAAAAAGGCTAATTCAGATTTTTGAATGAAAATCTTGTAGTTATCCTTGTGCTAATTTGCTGCTATTCTTAAAGTTTATTGATCGGTCCACGGTAAAACAGATTACTAAACGGCGCAAACATACTGTTTGCTGGCATACAAATATTACAAAATACAGCTATGGTGATCTAGAAGCGTCAGACAGATAAATATGTAACATAAAGAGAGGTGCATGAGATATAGCATACTGAAGGGATGGAGTCGTCTGTACAACGGACCATTCAAAACTCTCCTTAGAAAAGAAAGTATGAGGAAAGGAAGAGGAAAAGGAAGGGAAAAATAAAGGAAAAATGATGAAAAATAAAGGGAGGACACAATGAAAGGAAAAAGAAAAAAGTTAAGCAGAGAATCTGCACGCTTCTCAAAATACAAAAAACAAACTAGCAATATTTGACTTACCATGAGGAACTGAGGGTAGACATGGCCATGGAGGGCCAACGGGTCGGGAAACCGGCGTCCTCAACGGAGGAGACTCCAGGCTCCTGAGTAGGCAACGGTTGGCGTTGAGTACGTCGACGACGTCGCCTCAGCTTTCGTTTGGCATATCTCCACAAACGCTGCAACAATAAAAACAGTAGTCGCTCTGTAACTCCTAACACAATCCACATCAAGAAAATGAGGTAAACGTGGGTCAGCAGGCGGGTCCACGAAGGATACAAGGCATTAATCATAAAGAAATAATGAAAAACGCCTGCCTGCAGTCACTAAGGCAAAAGCCTTAGTCCGAAACAGGAGGGAGCCAATGGGGCCAATGGGCGCCCATTGGCTCCCTCGTGTTTCGAACTAAGGTTTTTGCCTTAGTGACTGCAGGCAGGCGTTTTTCATTAATCGTAACACAATCCAGTACCACCAGCAGGAACTCCTGTCGACTTGGCAAGAAATTTGATATGTTATCGTTTAAGGCTTCGACGAAAATCAGATCTGCGCTGGGAACAAAGCCGACAAGAACTCAACAGACTGTTAAACACATTTTTACCTTTATAAAAGGTTTCGCAAATACAACAGCAACCTGTAAGCAAAACGCCTACGTACTTTCATCCAAGACAATCGTTTGCCAGATCTGCCCTCTGTAGTAGTCTTTGTTGCCGTTTTGTGGGCTTCGGACTCCGCATTGAGTTGGGCACTGGTGCCAGGAGCCTGCTCATTCTCAGTAACAACATGAGGATCACCTCTTTTGGAAGCGCTACCGGCACAAACTCGGGTTAACAGCACTAACAGCTCATTGGAAGCACAGCCTAAAAACCAAAGTTCAATGTTTCAATCACACAGACATGATACCCTTAGACTTCAACTATTAAAATAAATGCTAGTCAGGCCGAGAAGATGGCATACACACTAGGCAACAGTGTGATAAATGCCAGACTTTTTCGGGTCGGAGGTGCTGTAGTGACAATCTTAGTTTCGTTTGTTCTTTCATTTTGCTTATAAACAGGTGAAAACAATTAGCAAGCTAGAAAAGCGGAAAATTTGATGTCAACAGTAAAACAAAAAAAACAAGTTTTGAACACCTTGTAGGCAGAATGAAAAGGGGGAAGTAGCCAGCCATCCAAAACCACAGCAAGCAAAACACAGCACTAAATCAAACTATTACAATATTAGCAATAAATCAGCTATTACAACCGAAATACGTACACAACGCACATGCAAATAGAAATTACCTCCCATTACAGCTAAATCAAAAGCCGTGTAACCATCAAGGGATGTTTTTGTGGGATCAGCATGCACATCCAACAGAAACTTCACTATCTGCAGACGCCTGTGACAGAGGAAATGAAACAAAGGAAAAGAAGTTAGGAAGGAAACAAACACGGAAAAATGAGAAAAAAGGAAAAACTGCAATGTGCAAAAACCTAGTACAAGTGCAAGACTGCAAGCATTATAGGAAAGAGAAAACAGCAAGCAAAGCTAGGAAAGAAGAGTACAGGTTAAAATTTAACCAATAGTAAAGCAATATTATAACTAATAGTCATGCACTGAGAAATGCAGGAACTTGTAGTCTAAGGACAGCATATATAAATACAAGGGATTGTAGCAGGAAAATGTGAAACTAGGAAAAACACAGCAAACACTTCGCCTGTAGAGCAAATCATACGACAAAATTTAATGGCAGCGGTCTTTCTTTATACATAGTTGCAAATTCCACAAAACCAAAAAACATTTAATGACCAGAAATTAAGGCTGCACAGTTCACAAAATCAAAATCCCAGTCCGTGCACGACAGTGCACTCTCCACGTTTCCCCCTCCCTCCAATAATTGTAGCCACAATAATCCTAAAATCCCACTTACCCTACAAATCCGGCCGTCATAAGGGATGTCCAGCCGGCCTGGAGGTCAGCGTGGTCCAGGACAGCGCCCTGGTCAATCAGAGCCTTGACCACGGCCAGATCAGCGGACATGGCGCCCACCAGCAGCGGAGACACGCCGGCATCATCCACCCAGTTGCTCAGCTCCGGCCTTCGACACAGCAGGCGTTCCACTTCCCGGAGGTCGGCTGGAAAAAGGCAGGAAACAGAAAAGAGAAATCAGTATGTGGTTTTTTAGAGTAAAAAAGTAAAAAGAGTAGCCAATTTCCATTAATGTAATGTAAAAAATCAGTAAATTACCATGCAACTCAAATACAATAGCTAGATACCTATTAACTGAATTAATTTGAGTTAAACGTTTCACTTTTTGTATTACTGCTCCCATACATAAACTATTGAAAGTGGTGTGCAATGACAACAGGTTTCAGTGGACTCAATTCACATAATCAACAATTATTAGGAACAATTAACAAAAAATTAAAGATCATAATAATTATAGCACTTAAAAAGACAGGTACACTTACAATGATATACAGCGTCAATAATATCTCCTTCGTTTGAGACAGCCGAATCTAAAATATGTTCAATAGGAATAATATTATGTTCAAGCCATATATGTAACTAAGACAAAAAGTAATTTGAGACCAGACCATCAAAATCTAACAACTTTCCGAAATCTACCAGTATCTCCGACATTCAGGCAAAGGGACAAAGCGCAAAAATAGCAGGAAAAAACTAAAAAATCATAGCATTAACCAAGGTCCTCAAATAAACACCCCCAAAACACCTCCAATTTCATTCCTAGTCTAAGAATAAACTACAAAAGGATGCACGGCCCCCCACTGACCTTCTGAATCCTTTCGTGAACCGGCCGTCAGTATAGAGTGAATCTCAGCATAGCCCAGATCCCAGGCCAGATCTCTGGCCGTTTTCCCACGGGCGTCCTTCCGTCCAGTGTCCGCCTGGCGCTCCAGCAGCTGTCTCACAATGCTGACATTCCCACAGAGGGTTGCCAGCATCAGTGGGGTCAGGCCGGTATAGTCCAGTGGGACATTCAAGTCATAAGATCTGCAAAACAAAGGGTGGTCACATGACGGGAAAATTTTGGGTATCTTTGAGTACATACATACTTAAATAAACAAAGTGTTACTAATTTGTTTAAGGTTCCCCCTTCTTTATGAGGGCCAAATAGAAATTTTTAGCTAATTTTAGAACAAAATTTGCTATTTTTATAAAATCTGGGATCTTATCAAAATCTTCGATATGCCCTTCATACGCATCGGAGTATCTTGAACGGAGGCTGTAGAATACGAGGAAACCATTTAGAATTAAAGGTCATGCCGGAAATCTAGCTAAACAATTATCAGATCAGACGTGAAAATATTAAAAGACAGAAACAGGAATAAAAGTCAAGGTATATATAAATAAATACATTACCGTTCCAGAAACTTGGACAGGATATTCTCCCTTGACCATAGAATAGCGGCCAAAACTGAGGGTAGACAGATGTGAGCGGAAAAGTCTAACAGTAGACTAACCACATCCTCGTGGCCATTCTTTGTGGCCAAGGCCAAAGCAGAAGCGCCCAGGGAACTGCAAAAGAAAACAGAAAATATACATTCTTTATTATACGTAGACTAGAAAATGATCAGCTTTTCAGTCCATATCTGACTACATAATATTGTGTTTTGTTATTAAATATTTTTTAAGAGTTGCTGTATGTATAGCCTAGGCGACGACGTAAACGTTTTTTTCGGCAATAATTGCAACATATGTATGTACTTTTGATAGTTGAGGGAGGACATGTCCGTTTCCAGTAACAAACGGGCCACATCCGGCCATCCGTGGTAGGCAGACCGCATCAGCGCCGTCCAACCGTAGAAACTGTAACTGTTCACATCGGCTCCTCTTGCCAACAGATGCTCAACCTAAACGTATATAATATAAATTCAAGTTAGTATAAACTGTTTTGGAAGGAATACCACAAAAAAGTAAGCTGTCAATTCAACACAACAAATTTATACTAACGCCGCCTCTTTTAAATGCTCATCACCGTTTTTTGACAACTATCGAATGGTGACGTAACAACACACTATATTCAATAGCTCTCAGGATACATAGGCAAGGCCGCACCCAGGGGGGGGGTGGTTCAAGGGGTCTAGACCCCCCCTTTTGGGATGACAAAATGGAAAATTTTTGCTATTTTTATGGCAAAAACAGCTATTTTTAAAAAATTTTCGCGCCTTCGGCGCGATAATTCCCTTTTTGCAAGAAATAAACATCTAATGTACTGTTTTTTGGCAAAAATGCAAAAATTTTTCAACTTCTGGGGGGCTCCGCCCACCAGACCCCCCGTTGCGTTTTACCTTGGACCCCCCCCTTTTCAAAATCCTGGGTGCGGGCCTGTACATAGGCTAGATTAAACTCAGTCGTTTATAATCTTGATACTGTCAAATCCATATCTTATCATCCAAGGTACGTGTAAATATATCATTTCTCGTTCAAAACTTTCTTGGGACAAACTCCTTTCCAAGTCAGTCAGGTCAGGACCCTCTGTTAACCTGAGACTCAAAGACCATAAGTTGAAGACACCTAAATTACTTTACCAGTTTCAAGTGTCCACCGGCAGCCGCCAGATGCAAGGCCGTGATGCCCTCGTCATCAGCCAGGTCAACACTGATACCGGACTCTAGGATCTGACTGACTCTGGCACAGTCTCCAGCACTGCTGGCCGCTTTCAGCTCTTGAAGAACCACCTCAATACGATCATCGGAAAGCATCACCCCCTATCAAAAAGAAAACAAAAAATGTGTAAATCTTAGTGTTGTGCGTTGGCCGGTGTGGCCAATGACCAAGAAAATCTCAGCCAGTTGGTTTGGCTGGCCAATGACCGACCGACCAATAAGCTCAAATTTAAGGATTTTTTGCGTCAACGATGTTACCAAATTTAATTTTGCTGTATAATTATCGTGCACATGTTGCAGTATAGACGTTACATTAGATATATTGCTACAGATTTTCAATTTACCAAAATAAGATGTTGGCACTTAGCTCCAACTTTTCTATACGTATGTACTCATTCATCGTAATTAGCGTTATTTTTTAATAAAATGTTAATGCGTGGAAGCTTTAATTGTGGCTTAGTTTCTAAGAAATGAGTTTATAAATTGTCCAGTGGTCAACGCCCCATCAATTCATTGTAGTCCTTCAGCAAAATTTAAACAGGGTGGGAGCAAAATTCCAGCTGGCCAACGTTGGCCAATAGCTAAATAATGGCCAATGGTTTACGGCCAACCAACAGCCATTGGCAAACCGGCCATTGGCCAACCGCCAAATGGTTGACCAGCTTCAAACTCCGGTCAAGCCAAGCCAACCAAGGAAAATTTCGGCCAATCCCAACGCTAGTAAGTCTATGGCGAATAGGAATACCAACAACAGTATACATTTCAAATATTCAAATCAATAAAAAGCCCAGATGTTTTCGGAGAGGTGGGAGCCTTTTAATTTCTTATTGCATTCTGCCATTCTTCTGTACCTACAAATCTGTGAAGAACCCAGGATCAGCGAATCTACTTAGATCTGCATCGATATTGTAATACCCTTTAGAACAAGATATGATGAGCGATACTGGACGGACAGCTGCAATACCAAGGAATGAGAAATTTGCAATTATAAGCTAAGCATAAGACGAGCTAAAGACCCATACACTGTTTTGGAAGGGAGTGGCTGTTGAAAAATAAGACGGACATGAGCCAAATCGGGTAGGAATCAAAGCTCCATCATGGCGCCATGATATACGCTCACGTTGAAGCTGGCTTGTCAACCATTAAAAATTTATACGTTTGGCTAGTTTTATGTTTTGGATTTTAGGCTGGGGAGCAGAAGAATCCGCGACCGGCTAGAGATCTCCTTCTTACTGTGGTCGATGCTGTTGGTCGCTTATCCTTCCATGTGCTCCCTGTGGCGTTGACCAGCTTAACAAATGGATTCTATTTCCCCTGGGGCACCAGTTGCACATATGGAACTGGTTTCGATCTTCGTCACTCAATTAACGACGTAGTCACTAATCATCCTTAAACGGCCCCTGAGCGAAGGGCAGTCATCTGTAGAACCAGCTGATCAGTTCTTTAATCAGATGGCATGGCCTTAGATCAGCCACAACTCGCTAAGACTGGTGCTGGATTACCTGTGACTGCATCTGGGTTCCGAAGATCAGCTTATTTGGCTTTGACCGTGCTCCAGGAACATGAAGAAGATATTAGGCTAAGGGTGCCGGCTATGTACGTAGTACCAACAGTTTATAATAGGAAGAGTAAGACACTCAGCTCTACCTAATAGAATAAGTTTGCAAGATGCTCGAAACATTAAGGACGAAATCTTCTCAGCGTGTAAACATATATACAACGCTGACATTTTTTTAAAAACGGGCGTTTTCGACAAATTAAATACTATAACTTGAGCTAGGAAAATCGTACAGCAATAATTTTTATATCATTATGAGCGTAGAATGAGATCTTTTTAACGATATAAAAATTATGTAGTTCGGTTTAGGCAATCCCTCATAAATTCAGCAACAACGAAAGGTATTTCGAAGAAATGATGGAATTCCCAGAATTTTCGTGGCAAGGATGCTTTATTGCCGGTTTTGTAAGAGATTACCTAAACCGAACTATATGTGGCGAGTCAGGTCCAGGTAGTTGAATAGGCAAAGTTCTGTAGGAAGCGAGCTTTAGGTAGTGATGTTTCAGTCGCTGAAACTGAAACTGAAACTAGGTTTCAGTCTCTACATGTTTCAGTTTCAGTCACTGAAACTGAAACTGAAACTGAAACTTTTTTGGAAAACGGACTGAAACTGAAACTGAAACCATTTAAACTGGCAGACTGAAACTGAAACTGAAATCATTTTTGGTATCCGACTGAAACTGAAACTGAAACTGAAACTACCTTAATTCTAGAACTGAAACTGAAACTGAAACTAGAAAAGTCTGAAACAGTTTCAGTCCCAGCGTAAAATCGTAAGTTTTTCCTTCTAGCTGGAGCTTAAACTGGTTTCAGTTCATGCTGGAACTGAAACTCCATTTCAGTCTTTGCGTGTAAGATCCTTTCAGTCTCTGCGTATGGTTAAGTTCTTTGTAAAATGTTACTGCAGATTTGCCATAACAGTTTTCCTTGCGAAAGAATACAAGGAATGTGTTACGTTTTAGCCTCTCGTAATTATTACAGCAGTATTACTTTTAGATCATTTAGATACTGTCAGCATAATAGAAAAAGTTAAACAAGGAAGTTATGTTAAAGCATAATTGCTTTATATAGGTTTTAAAGCACAAGTTGTTGATGTGGCACCTCTACGGTCTGTGGCCTCCAGAGGCTAAGCATCGAATTGCAGCAATGAAGCTTTATGGCCTCAACAGCTTTACATTTTGGAGAGATGCTTTACTTAAGCAAATAACCAAGCTGGTTTAGGTACTTAGTTAATGAGAAAGCCAATGCAGCAAGCAACTATTAAAACTTATTTCACATCATAATTTTTTTGTCTTCACAAAGAAAAATATTGGATACAATATATTAGATAAAACTGTTTTACTCAGAACTGACATAGCAGCTGAGATTATAAACTAAAACGGCAGCTTCAACAGTTTTAAATTTCAAATATTATGCGGAAACTGAAATTCATTTTTTTGGGCGATGATTTCAACTGAAAAAGCCGGACTAAAACTGAAATTATTCCAAAACATGGACTGAAACTGAAACTTAAACTGTTTCGCGTCACCGACTGAAACTGAAACTGAAACTATTTTGCGTCACCGACTGAAACTGAAACTGAAATTGATTTCGACCAGCGACTGAAACTGAAACTAAAACTGAAATTATTTTGGGATGACGACTGAAACTGAAACTGAAACTGAAATTATTTTTGGTATCTGACTGAAACTGAAACTGAAACTGAAATTAGCTTAGGTTGTCGACTGAAACTGAAACTGAAACTGAAACTAAAATGGGCTACTGAAACAACACTAGCTGTAGGACTCGGCACTTAATATTGGATCGTGAACACACACAAAGCTTTATTGAAGAGAAAGCGGCACATCAAGTCAAGTCAGAGAGAACAACCAAAGCAACAATGTTTACAAAGCAAGGGTTTATATACTAAGCCAAACTCCGCCTTAAACTTGTCATTAGTTACAGTCATTAGGTTTTTCCTATGCCAGTTGTTTCACTGGAAGTACAAAAAGTGCAAAAGAGTTTTGTTTAATGGTTTTTCCCTGTGCGGAATCTTTTGAAAGTAGCTGAATTTAGAAACTTGAATCATATCTTTTGACACTAATGAGTTTTCAGACAAATTGCACAGGAAACATAAAAAGTTCAAAAGTTTGGGGTCTCGTTCATCAAAGAGTCATGCTACCATATAATTCCTGGAATTGCAGAAAAGAGTTAAAATAGATTCGTTTCTATTGGTAGGTAGGCTAACCAGTAAAAGTGGTGCTGACTAGGCATCAGTATTGGAAATTTAGATTACGGTAGCTTGGTTTAGGTAGAATTTAGGTACGTAGGGTTAAATATTCGTAGGTACGTATGTAATTTTATACGTAAGAATTTTAATATAATTTGATAATATTGCCTGTATTAATTATTCCGGAAATGCATCTGTGACATATACAATTTTTATATCGTCAAAAAGATCTCATTCTACGCAACATAATGATATAAAAATTATTGCTGTACGATTTTCCTAGCTCAAGTTATAGTTTTTAATGTCGAAAACGCCCGTTTTTAAAAAATGTCAGCGTTGTATGTTTACATGCTGAGAAGCCCCCCCCCGAGATTTCGGCCTTAATGTGTCGAGCATCTCGTAAGCTTATTCTATTAGGAAAAGCTGAGTGTCTTACTCTTGGTTGCACTTATCTCCTACTATTGGCACTCTTGTCTGTGCTTCTCGAGAAGATTGAGGAAAGCGTTACTTCTGGAACGAGCACCAATTGAGCCATTTCCATGCTTTCATACTTTCTTTCATTCGTGCAATCTTGTCAACATACTTTCTTCAGAATTTATACACCGCTAGGCCATAATTGCGTCTATCTCTGCCTTAAAGGGAGGGTCGCCAATTTTTTCGACACCAGCAGTATCATACCGTTAGGATGTTCACATATTGGATATACATTTGATGAGGCCCGTATCCATCGGTAAACAAGGTAGCACCTAGGTTTCCCGTTGTAGTGAACTCATCAGAAATGAGAAAATCCATCCCCACATCTAATCCAGGCAACACACCATTACCATTTACTATTTTATTCCAAATTATTGTTGCGGATGAAGCGGAACCGCATACTGTAGTTTTCCGTTTTCAAATATCTGTTATGATTCCACGACTAAGATTCAGGGAAACAAAACTACATATAAAAGAGGACAAGCTTAGATTACACATAAGAAATATTTAATTTAAAATAAATTATATACATGACATACAAAAAACGTGGATGGTATGTACAAGCAATCATAATTACAATAAAGCAACGCAAACAGTACGTGATTAAACGAATAAATCACAAAATAAATTATACGAATACATTTACGACGCGAACAATGAGCAACAATCTCTAGACACAGGTACGGCTAAATAAATGCTAATCATAGTACTACTATGATTATACTATAAATGGGTCTTATCTCGATTACCCCCCCACCACTCAAAATCCTTAAAACTTGACCAAATGAGCTAAAATTTGGTGTGGGTATGTTTTCGACCACGCTGAGTTCAAATATCGCGATTTTTTCGATTTCGCGAAATTCGATTTTATTTCGATTTCTAAGGGGGGGACCAAGGGAAACCGAAAAATTTAAGCTTAAGATGTAAGCTTATATTGAGCTAACGAAAAGCTGAATCGAAAAACGGACTTCAGACTCGTGTTCTACGACCCCGAAAACCCCTAAATATGTA
>JASAND010014886.1:0-28012 GCA_030248195.1 Trissonchulus latispiculum
TACAATTTTATGAACTAAGCAAAAACCAATTTGTGCCAAATTAAGAACAGGAGAAGACTGGTCGAAACGTTTACTCGTCCCTAACCAGGTTTCCGTCTCTGAATTACCATAACAGAAAGGAAATGACAAATAAAAGAAGGAACAATACTAAGGTGTGTCACTACTGCAGCTCCGACCAAAACATTCGGGGCCAAGGTGAACCCACAACCTTTGGCGATCTAGGCCAACGCTCTACTGATTGAGCCACTCAGGCACAATCGAGCCAAGCTAAAGTCTCAATTCGCTCCAAAACTGTAGTGACATTTTTAGAAGACGCTTTCGCGCCGGACAGTATTTCATGCATACCATTAGAATTGGGCCAGAAAATACCGATGTCTTGCTGAGTTTCACTGATACAAGCTTCCAACGCCAGAGCTTTAAGCTATTGCTCCCCCTGCAGCGGCTAGTGCTCCTTAGTGATCCTCCTCAATGCTCTTGCACAAACAGGCATGTCATAGCTCCCTCGAAGGTACCTCATAAATCCCGATGTCTTTTTTCTTACTGACACAGTCTTGATTTACGCGAATGATTACACTGAAAACTCTTAAGTCCTAGAAAGATTTGCGACATAGACGTCCTCCCTGATAATATCCACAGTTATCTTGCTTATTTCTGAAATGAAGGTAGCTAATCTATTCTAATTTGCCAGAAAAAACAAGATATTTAAAGAACAAAACATTAGTCAGAAAGTCAGGATTATATGCAAAGCTTGCCCGACGCTGTAGGGATTCAAAAGATAATGACCTATCACTTAGGAAAAAATACATGCCAGTACCTACTATTTTGCACAAAAATACTCAACGAGCTAATTTCGCAGGTTCGTCAGTGGGGGGAGCTAGAACAAGGCTTTAATCCAATTAACCATATTAGTTTCGCAAATTTGTTCTTTGTATAGAACTTAGAGTACTGTAGCGTTGTAAGTGTTGTTGATACTATGGGATTTTTCAAGACTCGGTAAGCTATGCCGAAACTTTTGCTACTTTTGCTACAATGTTTACTGTATGATGGCCATCTTTCGCTCCCCTTTTTTGCCTACTGGAAATTTTTGCATGTGCGAGACGAGACTCTTGCATTCTTTTGAAATACACTTGAGCAACCTGTTCATTCAGATGAATGCTGAAACCGTTAGTTGATTTTGGATTCAACAATTTTTCCTGCTGCGCCATGACGCAGCAGGTTTACTATAATCGGTTTTAAGAGTATGTTTTGCAAACACTTACACAGTTAATGATACAGCAGAGTGTAAAACTGTGTATTAACTCTTGGTATTAATAATGCTTCTACTGAATAAGCAAGCATTGTCCAACGAATAAACGTTCGCAAAACCAGTTTATTTCTCGTTATCTTAGTCTCTTCCTTTCCGGCCAATGTTGGTAACTAACAACAGAGATTTCCAATAAAGTAATTAAAATGTGACTGCCATTACAT
Organism: Trissonchulus latispiculum; assembly: GCA_030248195.1. NCBI lineage: Eukaryota > Metazoa > Nematoda > Enoplea > Enoplida > Ironidae > Trissonchulus > Trissonchulus latispiculum. Next base: position 1,468 of record JASAND010014886.1, read on the forward strand.
GATGGAGCAAAAATGGCAGCTTCATTTGCGTAAAATTTAGGACGTGTAATCTGCTCATGTTCTTTACATACACGTTAGGTTCTAACAACGGTAATGAAAATGATCACTCCTTGAAAAACTTATAAATCTAACCACAACACTGAATACATGGGCTGCAATTAAAATTCAATTCAATTCAAAAATTATTGGACTCTTATTACTATTAATAATAGTTTCTGGAACAGTTTTCGTGTACATAGTGGAATAGTTCTCAGACTGAATTTTAGAAGTAATATAGTTGAATTGTGGTGGAGGAGTTTAGCTGAAATTTTGCAGTAAATGCCTCTAATTAAGACCTGAATTATCGTACGATGGTCGCTTAAAGTCCAACTTTAAATAAAAAATCTAGAAGCACAATTAACACATAAATTGCCTTAAGTTTTCAAACACAGCGGAGAGTATGTAAACTTAAGGGCTCTTGGGCTTGTAGAAGTCTGGTGGGTCCCCCAAAATTGGAAGAGAAAATTAATCCTTTAATTGCTCTCCTGCTGAGACGTTGGTCTGTATTAAAGAGAAATGGAAAGGTCAAATGTAATGGTCAATAGTTTGGGGACCCCATCAAATTTTCCAACTGCAAAGTTAGTGCAAAAGTACAAAGTTATATTGAATTTAGAAGTCTCCAGTTTTGGAATTCAAACAGTTTTCAAATATTTGAAAAGTAATTATGCAATTAAACTGATTGATAACGTAAACATAATGAATAAATGAAATTAATTTAATTAAGTAAGTAAGTTTTAATTTGCCTGGATTAAAATAGTGTTCTACGGTATATGTTCAGAAAATTGAATTTTTAAACTTAAGGTTGAATTAATTCCTAAAAACAGTAATGCCCTAAAAGCTAAAATTAAGCTGTGTAACTTTGTGCAATATTGTTTGAGTTGCACATTGAATGAGATTCGCACTATAGAGAAGGTTTACCTTTTAATTGTGAAATTTATTTTAATATAGTAAAACCTTATAACATTGCTCTAACTTTTAAACTACTGTTTTAGAAAGTTTCAATATTTTGTACTAATTTTGCAGTTAGAGAATCTGATGAGCCCTCAAACTATTGACCTTTGCGTTTGACCTTTCCTCTTTTAATACGCAGACCAACGTCTTAGCAGGAGAACAATTAAAGGATTAATTTTCTCTTCCAATCTTGGGCGCCCACCAGATTCCTACAACTCAACTTAAGTTCTGACGGGTATTAGTTTTGCTGTGACCAGGCAGCATTCGATATCGAGGAACGGCTGTATGCATAGATACATATGCCAAAATAGTGATCTTGCGCTCGCAGCAGGACTATATTTACGGTAAATATGGTAACAGCTGGCTCATTTTGCACAAAGCTCTTGCTTGTTATTCCTACTGGAGCAGGAATGTATAAAAGGAAATTAGTATGTTTAGTGCATGGTGAGTCATTTCTTTTTATAGAATTTATCTTCAGGGCCAGCATAGGTCACATTTTGCATTCAGATTATGCAAATTAGGTTAAGATCCTAATTAAAGTGGTGGTATCGTTTATCGCACTGGTGTAGACTAAAAATTTAAAATGACAACCTATATATTTGACCACTTTACACAATTAAATAACCAAAACCTTACCAATTCTCAAAGCATGTAACAATCATATTTGGGTGGATAACTCACAAATTGTAGAAATTAAAATGAAATTTTGCACAAGAATTACTTTCGATTTTGTTATGTTAGATCTGATATGCGAGACGTCTTGTGCGTTGAAAAGTTGTACACTTTGGGTTCGTATTCGGTCTTCCGCTCTTTCTACTGAAGCACCTGTGGCTCAGTTGGTTAGAGCGTCTGCGCGTTAAGCAGAAGACGCGGGTTCGAACCTCGCCAGGTACCCGAATTTTTCGGGTGCCTAGTGGTGTACAACTTTTATTTCTTTAATTCATGTCTTGAAGACGATTTGATATGTCTAGGGTCATTTATCAGCGTTTTAATTACTGTTTAGCATGTCGAACTAACTACTAAAGAAAACTACTAAAACTCGCATTGAGGATTTTTTTCAAAATTGAACATGCGATATCTCAGTTGTTTTTGACTCGAACAGAAAACTAGGAAAAATAACCCTGCAGTATGCTTTTGTCAATTCATATGCCAAATTTAAAAACACAAGATTACTTGAAATGTGAGAAAACCTTGTTTAAAACATAAATCTCCTTCAGTATTTAATGGTCAATGTAATGTGTACTTAGGTAAGTGCTTGCTTGCCATTACAAAGGCACTGGTAAATTTGGATTTACTGTTAATTTAAGTAAATGCAGCAGATGCAGCTGCACTCTGTCAGAAAGCAGTCTGTTTCGAGCTTAAAAAATTTAAAACTTTATATATTTCAGGTTCTAGCCTGAATTGTGTCAAATTATATTAATATGTCAAAATAATTCGAAAACTACATAAAAATTGAAAACTGCAGCATAACCGTTTTCGCCAAATGTAGAATTTGGGTCAAAATGATGATTGGAAAAGCTAGTCAGGTCGTCAGCTGATATTTTAGGTCATTGGTATTAGTTGCTACAAATTTTGCTTTCAAAATCCGTTAACTGATAATAGCACCTTAACCTTTTAACGACCTTGCGTGCCATTTGGCTCAAGTGGCGATTTCTAAAATCTACTGTCCGGAGCACTGGCCAATTACGGTTTGGCAATCTGGGCATTGGCTCCTTGATTTCTTCAACATGTTGACTCTTTTCTAAATATTTCCACACCAGCTGCAAAAATGGAGTTTCCATCGCTTTCCGTCGACAGGGAATGAGTTCGAGCCCGGTTTGAGTGCTCCATCCAAGTGAGTCATGGATCGTCTGTAATTTTTCGGGTGGACAAGTCATTCCACGGAATGATAAGGGAGGAGATTAATCTGATTAAATTAAATTAATTGACAATTGGCACTTCACAAATTTTAAGTTTTTTAATAAAAGTAATAATGCATCTTGTGAAGATTCCCCAGGCACAGATTCTGCGTGTAAATAAGTGCACCTAATTTATTTAACTCAAGCTTTTCATGTTCCAATAAAAACCAATTGTAGTCCTAATGTCGCAGTAATTTCTGTATTCAGTAAATACCTATTTACTAGCCGATTTCAGTTAACATTCAGCATTCGCTAGTAAGGATGGTATTTTCGTTACCATTCCTACCTGCAAAATGTTTTCTTTGATTGAAGTTTTGACATTTGGAATATGACTGCGCAAGTATTATCAGCACCAAACTAGATATTTGAACCAAAAATGGATACGATTAGTTTGTTCGTATCTTAAATTCGTAAATCTGTTCGTAAATTTCCGACAGCTCGAAGCTAGGTGCCATTAAGGAGGCACTTTGCCTCGGTTTAGGTTAATCCTATATTTTCAAAAAACTCCATGCAAAGGTGTGAAATTTAGTGTTGGATTTGATTTTCTAAAGCATTGGAAGCTGTTGAAGCAAATCTGCAAAGATAATTTGGGCCCTCATGATCCCTATGGCAGGACCGACAATCCAGATTTAAGTGCTACGGCAGTCAGGTTGCTAGTTTCACAGCGAAACAAATGTGCTGATTAGTGATTAGTTTTAAAGTGATATTTGGTTCTCTTTCCCATCCGAATAATTGTGACCGGTAAATATTACACAAAAGAATGTTATCAAATCAGTAACCATTCAAATATTGTTTGTATGTGTTTCAGTTGTATGATCTATGAGCTGAGCTAAAATTACATGGAAATTTAATTTTGACAAATGTCTTTCATGGGAAATATTACCATATGCTCCAATGCTGCATACTCCACAATTGCGAACTATGCCGTTTTTGGACTGGTAAACACATTTGTCTCGATTTTTGGGACGTTTGGCAACATCATCAATATAATCGTCTTTGGAGAGAAAACTATGCGACGACGAAGTATTAATGTCTATCTGCTATCTCTGTCAATTTCTGATATCGGTTTGATCACAACTAGTTTTCTTATTATGGTAAGAAATATTATTGACAGTTTATGATGCGTGAAGGCGTGAAAAATTGTTACGTGTTTGACTGAACACATTGATTAAGAAATCGCTGGTACCGCACTGGGTATAACCTAAACCACGCTATTCAGAAATAACCGTATTTAAGATGCTCGGTTCTCAGAACACTTCTTTGTGACAATCCAATGCTTCTATGTTGGCCACATTGAAGGAAGCCTCAAGCGATGTCGAACAGACCCAGTAAAGCTTAGACATTCACAGGATGGGCGATGGTCGGCGAGCTTCCGATTTTCGCGGCATCATTTGGTGTGGTCTATGCAAACTGGTCGCGGTGCAAAGATATGGGAGCGATGCCCTAAGCTGCGAAACCGCTAAGCGCCAGCAAAACTTAGGAGAAAACTTTTGGAACGGAATTAGCAGTACTATTAGCTCCCTCCTGACAGTTGCCAGGCATTCTCCTAAGTACCCTCCTAAAATAGTACGTAAGAGGATCTTTCGCGAAGAAGTCCAGCAACCCATTTGAGAAGCCGACCGCTTATGCCCCAGATTCATGCGGTAGAGATGGAACAAATGGAAGGGCTTATACATTAAAAAGGAATCATCCACTTTTTTACACTTGACTTTAACTGGATTAACGGCTGTGCCGCGTGAACTTCTTCTTCTTCTTCTCCAAGGCATCATAGAAGGCATCTACTTAGCACACCATGCTGTCATATGGCAGCCACCTAAGCCAAGAGAAGCTATAGCTACGAAGGGAATTAAACCATGGCCTGTTGTTACTACCCTGTACTTCTGATTTTCCTTCTAGGTGCTTCCAATGTTGGCTAAGATGAGCGGTGTGGTAGCAGCATTATCCGCTTCGAAGCGCCCAATTCCTTGGCTTTATCCAGTAGCATTAACGTTCCAATCAGTCTCTGTCTGGATTGCTGTAACCATGAGTCTGCACAGGTGCATTGGTAAGATTTATTCGACGCGTTTGCTAGCTTTTACTTTAGTACTAATAAGTAAGCACCACACGAAGAGTTTGGCAATAGAGCAGACGGAAGATTGGCGCTGTGAAGCGTTTGAGAACAACTATCTATAACATAAACATTAATTTGCAAGCTACAATTCACAGTATGACGGAGGAAACCTTGACAAACGAAAATATTTGTACTTTCAGTTATATCGCTTCCACTAATTAGTCGGCGGTGCCCTCATCTGAAGATAACAATTAGAAATATTGTGGGCGTGGTTATTCTCAGTGTTTGCTATAATTTACCAAGACTCTGGGCAACGAAAGCAGAAGATTGTTTTTGCTTACCCTGCCAGGATTGGTAATGGTTTTGCAATGTGATTTACTGGTGATTTAGTGAGCAGAACAACTGCTGATTTAGCCAATACTCCAAGCTCAATAGCCTTGAAAGGCCAAGAATTCACGTGTCGATCAAAGTGATTCCACTTATATTAATAGTAAATACTATGCTGGGGTTGTTGGCTATGTAGTTGTAATATCTAAGGCGTTGCGTTGCAGGTTGGTTCAAATAATTCCAGCGGAATTTCGAGAAAGCCCATATTTTCTTCTTATTTATGAAGTGATTCTATCTAATCTACTACTATTTTTTGTGCCTTTTGTCCTTCTGATAATTTCCAGCATTATTATTATTCATGCTGTTCGTCAATCCAGATGGCTTTCAGGTAATGCTGCCACATGTTGCAGTCGTGGCTATTGAAGGCAAAGACTCATGAAATTTTGAGACAGAGAGTGAAAAAATTTGGTAGTAACGATTTTCTACATAACAAAGTCACAACAACACGTAAACCTAAACCTATAGTTCGCTTCATGGTACAGAATAGTTCATACTGTCAGTTCTTATATGTTATTGAATTTCATATATATTCAGGGACTTATACGTCTTGTTCGCATAAGCAATTTGTCCAAGGTTATGTCTTTTCATTGCGAATAAAGGAAACTGATTAGATATTTGCTTTATTGAATTATTGTTTGCTTTCTTAAACTCTTTGGTACTCTTTGGTACTCTAATTTGCACTGAGTATTAGCTTCAACATGTTTCATTCTTATTCATTTATTTGCTAATGCTGTTAAGATGGACTACTTTTACTTTCAGATGGTAGAAGTGCTCCGCCTAATAATAGCAGTGTGGGACATTTATTACGACGACATGGCCAAGCGTCAGCTCAGTCTATGGTATACTGCAGCACAAAAACTGCACTGATTTTAGTCACAATTATTGCTATATTTGTGGTTTGCCATGCTATCCCCTTTGCTGTAAATATCCTGGAAATGATTGTTCGTTTCTCACCAAACTTTATCTTGCAGTTACCTGTGAATTTCAAACGATCCTATTTCATCACTGTTGACATTGGCAATGTTTTGGTTATTGCGAATTCCAGTAAGATCTCCAAGAATCAATTTCCCTTCTTTACACTTTTTGCCGTATTTTACACATACCTTTTGATTAAGTGTTTTTCGCGTTCCATTTTACAAATCATGTATCACACATAAAATACAAGATCTCAACTTTTGTTTCTTGAGTTTTTCGTTCGTATTCCCCATAATTTATGTTTTTCAGGCGTTAACATCTTCATCTACCTTACCATCAGTCGACAGTATCGAGCCTGCTTTCTCAAACTGATTACTGCTGCGTGGAGCTCCTGCTACAAAAAGCGTTGTCGTAAGTGCAATATCACAGAACGGATCAGATTCTCGGACCATCTCAACTAGGTATATTCTGTGTGAAGACATTGTAGTAGTCTTTTAGTGTCCAGCTGTAACTGTCATACGATTATTTGTTTTATTTAGAATTCCATTCTTAAGATTGTTAAAATCTTTCACAGTCGCTTCCTGCACAATATTCCAGAAGCTGATAGCTTAGTGATGCCATTCCTTTTATATTTAACTCTAACTTACAGCAACTGTTTATGCTAATTGTGACACAGTAACCATAGAATTTAAAAAAATGTCACTGCCAGTGAGAAATCACTAGTACATACAGTTCTCTACAAGTCGTAGTTCACTGGTCCGAAGACGGGAGTGGTGACGTTGCCTGGTAAACACAGTGCCTATCAAATTGTGCGTAATATGAATGCATAACGAAGATTGTCTGAACGATGACGTAACAATTCGAATATAAGGAAAACGCGTTTAAACCAGAATTCAGTGGATGGAGCACAATCATAGTTGAAGTTCTACATATGCTGTTCTCTTTGTCTTCAGGTTCATTGACGTTAAGCTTCCAAAATTCCAGCTATTACTTTATGAAAACTTCGTTTAAATAATTATATTTGTTTAAAATGTAAAAAATGCAAAACTGACAAAAATGAAAACAATTTCACGATATGCAGAAAGATATTACATATTCTTTCAGTCAGCAAACCTAATTAATACCGATATGGTCAAAACTGCGATAGTGCGGACGCGGTCAGAAGGAAGTGTGACTAACAAATGTGGTATCAGTTCCAGCAACAGTTTTCTGCTGCAACTAGAAAAAAGATAAATGATTTGTTATTGGGTCAAACGTGTCATTAAAACGGTATCTAAATCTTACCTGCTGAATTGTTACTCAAAAGGATTTATACATTTGTATTCACTATTCATCGCGCATTATTCATCATGTGTTCTGCACGCATCGGACCTGAAAACCATTAAACATATATCTGTATTATTAAAAGATGTTTTGATAATATGAAATCTTCGTTAAATTCCATAAAGTCTACTTTGTTGTAAAATAAAGTGTGTTGAAGATACCATGGATACAATACAACTCAATACACACGATGTCGGGAACATTTTAAGGAACCTTTTAACCTAAAAACCTTTTTAGGGACGTGTCCATGCGTAGTCCATCTGTCCATCCATACAGCTGTCATATATAGTCAATATAGAAAAATACAAAACAAGTAACAAATATAAGTAGAAAGGTAAGCTCTATAATGGGTGTACACAAGGAATACAAATGTCGAATTTAAAAAAAGCATTATGCTTTTTGAGAGATTATGATATATGGCTTAATTGGGAAAAGTAGCCACTGACCCACTCTGAGTTTTGGGGCATATTAAATGCCAGATTCGTAGCAGGACTCAGGTACGGCTGACTAATTAACGATCATAAGCGATTTAAGGTTTGAAGAGCATTTCAGGGAGTTGTTAAGAAAATTCACTAAACACTTCATGAAAGGAAATTTGATAAGATGTAGTAGCATCTTCCACTACTGCCTATACTACATAGAGTAAAAATAATCGTTCTAACTCGCACTAACTCAACTCAAGCTTGAGTTTACATCTTTGGACTCTTTCATTGAAAGGGATCGAGCTCATTTAAACTGTACTATACCCTTTCTTGAAAAGGCCGTGAAAAAGAGTGAGCTGTGTGCTAAATGGATACTCTATTACCAGGACACTTTGTACCATTCGGGAAACATGCCGGTCCAGTTGCCCTACCTGGACGGATACTGGACTACTAAGTAATAGCAAGAGTACATAATAACTAACAGTGTGACAAGCGTTAAAACTTTCTACAAAACAAAGTCGCTTGGAGATAAGAAAGCATTTCTTCTCACAAAGAGTCATTAAATACTGGAATAGTTTGAGTGATGATATTGTACAGTCTGTGTCCCTACAAGTGTTTAAAAACCGTATCGCAAATATGAAGTTTCAGGCTCTCCCTGGGGGTCGGGTAACAGCAGTCGACCTTCGGCCCAACCCGAACCCAACCGGCCCATTTAATATTTAGTAAATTGTTTGTTACTTTGATTTTGATATTGTCATATGCCAGTTAGTATTGATTTGTTTTTCCTGTTGGTTTGTTGGCTGGTATAATAAATCGTAAGAAATCGTAAGCGTCGCACTCTTAGTTATTAGGCTGGGGACATCATCTGCACGATGACGGCTGACCCCCTACACAAACTAGACCCCAGTAACCCCTTCCACAAATGAGTGCCTAGCACACCTAGTACATATGTTAAATTCAGGCCTACTGCCTGGACTAGACCTGAATTATGAATGGCGGGGCGATTGCAGGTAGTATTGCGAAGCCGTGGCCTATTATCCAATAATCTCCGTGAACCTTACCGATCTAATAATAGGAACTAACCACCAGTCCGTTGAAAGGATCCATCTAGCCAACTAAAATCCAATTGGTGGCGTACAAATCAATTTATTGGTAGAGAGACATCAAATAGATACCCAACTGATCACGACGGAGACACATACAACAACTGACTGTCTAGACTTTTACATCAACAGGTTAGCTAGCGAGACTGATGAACTTTACACACAAGGGTGCTTACATTGACTGTTTGTACGCCTTAATTTTAGTGATACTTCACATCTTCCCCCGGTGAAGAAAATTTTAGCGCCTGCTAAAAAGCAGTGAGAGGGAAGAGAATGCTACCAATAATGTTTTCAAAAGTAACATCCCATGTGACCAGTTATGTGCGTATCCTGGCACTTTTAAGTCCATGGTAATAAAAATCGTAACAAGAATAAATAGAAATTGTTGATATAGAAAATGGTAGCATAATAGTCTTTAAATGCAGGCAAGTACCGAAATTGGGGTATATGTACTAAAAAGTACTCATAAACGAAAATAGTACCGTAACAGTGATAACATTCAATCAAGACTATTAAAAAGGAACTCAGAAACAGGACTCAATAGGATTGACAAATTCGAAACAATAAATCACAGAATATAAAACCGCAAACAGAAGAAATACAATAAGCAATCATCTACAAGCATTGGCCAGGCACATTCACACACACAATCACACAAGATCGCACACATACATTTCACCAATATAAGATTTACATGAAGCAATTAACTACTGTACAGAATCCTAACTACAGCAATGGTACAAAAACGAACAAAACAAATTCCTATCTAAACATTTATACAATACGCGAGCAAAAAAAATAATTGTCCTAGCTAAACAATTCATACCAGTAAAGACGAAATATTTTTAGCTAAGCTATACATGGTACAAAACAAAGAATATCCTAACAAATACACTTACGTACATTATTCTCATGCAAAGACAACGAACAAATTAGGCTAAATTTTCATTCGAAACCCTTGATATCGTTAGATACCATCTGGCGAAAACTGAACCTAATTAATTATAGATACACAAAAAATACATTATACATGAGTAATAATACCTACGTAACCTACAGAATTAATTTTCATTGGATTTCAAAGTAATTTTTGAACGTTGACAGCCTATTCCTCCGCCGCAGAAAAAATAAGATCACCTGATCGAATAGCAAAGAAAACAGACACAAAAACAACGCATATACAAAGTCAATTACAGAAATGAAGAATAAGAGAGGGGTATTTACAAAGAAAGGGAGTTACACGAAAACAAACAACACACAATCGAATAATACAAATAATAATAGAGGTCGACTAATACGTAACAAACCGTACATGCCTAACATAATACCAAAACAATCATATAGTACGAAATCATGCACATAAAAGACAAAAGTTAGAAATAAACATAACCACAGGGGGTTAGTCACTGCATATTTACGAATTAGTAACTAGACAAAAGCAAAGATATATACAACACGAGTAAGGAATGCAAATATAATTATATACAACACAAAGAATAAATGTCTCTAATATAGTAATCGAAATTTATATACTGACTTTCAGAAGAGGATAAGGAGGAATTTATGTAAATCTTCATTGGGAGGAGTTCACAACCGTGAGCTCTCTAGAGTTCGAAAACCGTAACTCTATATTCAGGATCGGAGCTGAGCACTAATGCAAATCATCTCTCGGTTGTTGTATCCGTAGTTATATCCGTAGTCGCTGTCAATAGAAAAACAGTACACAAAGGACTACGCGGAGTCCACAAACTGTACAAACAATAGATAAACTAGGGAAAAGTTATGCAAAAGTGACAAGAGGTTAAATTTTCACACAAATGAAGAAAAAGGTATTTTCACGAAATGGAAATCCTATAGAAAAAAGTACCGACGAAGGAAAAATACTAGAGTATTAAGCGCTCCGAGCTGCTCAGATTAAGGAAATATCAACACACATTTATACAGTATGAAAATGATACAACATAATTGAGAACAAACAACAAAATAACTAACAAAGCTTTTTTTTAAGTTTTCAGTCAAATATATTGCTTTTTAGGCATTTCTTGGTACCATACTGAATGAACAAAGAAAAAGTATATACAATCCGGATAAAAAATGCGCATATTCAAAAATCCACATCAAGATGCATCACCTATGTCGACAAGTCAGATAAATGCAATTGCTGAACGCTACGTAACCAGACCATATTCAGAGCAGCACGAAGACAAAAAAAACGAAGATACCCAAAAATAAAATAAAAATCCACGAGGCTGTCTTTTAAGCTGACGAATTGCACATTATATTAGCCTCTTAAATGCCGCTTATCCGTTTAGAAAAACATCCAAGTAAACGCAAACTTTGAAATTTCATCGTTTTTCATCAAGTAAACAGCCTTCTAAGAAAATACTTGAAAATCAACTTTCGGCATTAAAACAAGTAGATGGAATGAACTATAGTTTGTACAACCTACCGACCTACAGGTCAATACCTTATAAAACCAATAGTCCCGTTGTACCTACGATCCTCTAGGATCATACGTCAACATAGGGAAGGAAACACAGACCGATGGTATCCAGAATGATGATGGAATGAATGGATTGGAAGAAGCTTGGTGCCACCAGAATGCTGTCAGTAAAAGCTGTAAGCTATAGCTACAAATCGATCATTGCCACCGCTCATGTCTAGGATGTCGTATTGAAGTGTCCATTGAAGAAAACATTGTCTGAGCTATCTACGTTCCTGTTTATCATGACATACAGCATGGAGGATTCTAGCAGCTGGATGTCGAAATTCCAAGTCGGCATGACTACCACGTGAAAAAGAATCCTCAGGAAAATCAGATAGAACCAATCAAAATATCTAAGAAAAAAAAGTAGACGAAAGTGCAAGAATATTGTGCAAGAATTACTATTTGGTGATGGGTGATTGGTAAAAAAAATTCCGAAATTTTAAATAAATGTCAGAAATGATTACACGAGTTAAAAAAGAAATTTTAGGAAAAGTACCTACAAAGTTGTAAGCATCGTAGCATTGACGTATCAAATAGTGCATTCTGTGCAGGTGCAAGGGGCAGTGATGCTTCTTTGTCTGATGTTAAGTTATTGACGACTACAGCAAGTTCTTGACTAGCAACGGATTCTGTTTCGTGTGCATTTGCTTCTTCATTATCATTTAGTACCTGAATAGTGACCCGATTTGTGGAATTGTCACTCTGTTCATCTAAAACCACCCTGCTATTCAACGCCGTATCCTCTGGCGTATCTTGTTCTAAATCTTCAAATTGTTCTACTGAATCTTCAGTGAATTGAGGATGTACATCTGGTAACTTTTTTAACCTGTTCACATGGATAGGGTTACTTACCTTTCCCGTCTGTAAACAACGTAACCGGACGTTTTGCTCCGACATCTTCTCAATGATTCTGTATGGACCGTCGTACTTTGGAGCTAATTTTGCCATATGACCAGTAGGAACAGGAAATTGAGAAATATTGCGCATAACTAACTGTCCTACGTCAAAGTTCTTAATACGTACATTCTTATCGTAACGTTGCTTAACTAAGTCCGTTTTATCCTTTATAATTTGAGAAGTCACACGCCAGTTTTCAGTTAATTCTTTCATCGCGGAAATTTTATACGAATTCAAAGATGTTACCGGTTTGTCCAATTTTTCAAACAACAAATCCTCTGGTACTTGACAATCTCTACCAAATAACAAAAAGTACGGAGTATCCTGGATGGTAGAATGAAAAGAAGTTCGATACGCGTGCATCGCAAAAGCCAGTTTTACATCCCAATCCCGTTGAGACGTATCTACGTACTTCTTAATTATTTCTCGAATTGTACCATTAACACGTTCTACAAGCCCATTAGACTGAGGATGATAAGCTGTCGTACGTAGCTTTTTAGTACCTAGTAGCTTAAAGAAAGTCGTAGTAACTTCAGATTGAAAGTTAGGGCCTTGGTCCGTAACTACTTCATTAGGTACACCATACCGTAGAATAAAGTCATACAAAAGCGTACGTATCAACGTTTCCGACTTTTTCGTTACGTAGGGGCCATGCTTCTGCCCAACGAGTTAGCTGATCTATTAGAACTAGAATACAAACCTTTTGCTTCTTACTTGTTGGAAAATGACACACGTCTAGGTAGACACGCTCAAATGGCTTAGTTACCGGTGGATACGGTTTCATTGGTGCTTGTGGTTGCTTAGGTCCGATAGTAAACTTAGCACAAACTATACAATTACGTACGTATGTTCTAACATCCTTTGACAATGTTGGCCAATAGTATTTCGTAGCTATCTTATATAAAGTTTGAGGTACGCCTTGATGTCCACCTGTATCCATTGCACTATGATATTGATGTAGAATATAATTCCTAAACTTTGTAGGTACACACACTAATCGAGGCAATGCTTGCCGCCGTCGTCCATGAATATCTACGTGGTACCGATAAAAAATTCCATTTTCCAAATCAAAATCTGATTCAAAACGAATTAAGCGCCAGACATTTTCATCTGTCGTTAGACGACCAGTTGCCATATAGTCTTTCAATGGACCAAATTCCGGATCTTCGTCTAAAGCTTGACTCCAAGATTCATCTGAAAATTTGGTGGTGCAAAGGGTTGATATATATGGTTTTATGGTTCTTGTGTGATTTGATTGAAAGGCTCCCGGCTTTGAAGAAGAATGAAGTATGATATGGCCTCGGGTTAGGAGGCAGCCGGGGAGCGCCCTTAGACCACAACGGTGCTTGATTGAGGACCCGACCTGCAATTCCTGGAAATTCGAGGCCGAATTTCAAATTAGCGCGGGGAGTATGTTAAATATCAGCAACCCAGAAAGGTTGAAATCAGCGTAATAATCTAGTCTCCTTGTCCGGGGATGTGGCGCAGTGGTAGAGCGTTCTACTTCTTAAAGCAAAGCTCGGCGGTTCGATCCCCGCCCTGGACACTTTTCTTCGTATCTTTCAGATCCTGATTTCAACCTTTCACATTTGGCGACCGTGCCGTGTCCTTACCGCTCTGAGGAGATGAAGTCGTTTGTGATGCCTGGGAATTGTGGAATTGCAGGTCCTTGAGATAATTGGTTTGGTATATTGTGGTCCTCGTGGTGCTAAGGGTTATTGCATATGGTTGTATGGTTCTTTGATTTGTAAAGGCTCCCGGCTTTGAAGAAGAATGCAGTATGATATGGCCTCGGGTTAGGAGGCAGCCGGGGAGCCGCCCTTAGACCACAACGGTGCTTGATTGAGGACCCGACCTGCAATTCCTGGAAATTCGAGGCCGAATTTCAATTAGCAAGGGGAGTATGTTAAATATCAGCAACCCAGAAAGGTTGAAATCAGTGTACTAATCTAGTCTCCTTGTCCGGGGATGTGGCGCGGTGGTAGAGCGTTCTACTTCATAAACCAAAGCTCGGCGGTTCGATCCCCGCCCTGGACACTTTTCTTCACATCTTTCAGATCCTGATTTGAACCTTTCACATTTGGCGACCGTGCCGTGTCCTTACCGCTCTGAGGAGATGAAGTCGTTTGTGATGCCTGGGAATGATGGAATTGCAGGTCCTTGAGATAATTGGTTTGGTATATGGTGGTCCTAGTGGTGCTAAGGGTTAATTAATATGGTGGTTATTGGTTCTTGTGTGACTTGATATACAACAGGCTCCCGGCTTTGAAGAAGAAAGAAGTAATATGGCCTCGGGTTAGGAGGCAGCCGGGGAGCCGCCCTTAGACCACATGGTGCTTGGATTTGAGGACCAACCTGCAATTCCTGGAAATTCGAGGCCGAATTTCAATTAGCAAGGGGAGTATGTTAAATATCAGCAACCCAGAAAGGTTGAAATCAGTGTACTAATCTAGTCTCCTTGTCCGGGGATGTGGCGCAGTGGTAGAGCGTTCTACTTCATAAACCAAAGCTCGGCGGTTCGATCCCCGCCCTGGACACTTTTCCTCACATCTTTCAGATCCTGATTTCAACCTTTCACACATTTGTGTACCATCACCATTTGTGTACCATGTTTATGTGTTGACGCTAAAAATGTTCTATCAACAGCTGGCCACTTTCGAGCCTTCAACACATAAACATATAAGCGAGGGATGGTACACAAATGTGTACTAAGTACTCATTTGTGGGAGGGGTCACTGGGGTCTAATTTGTGTGGGGGATCAGCCGTTATTGTGCAGATGATGTCCCCAGCCTAATAACTAAGAGTACGACGCTTGTCACACTCTTAGTTATTATGTACTCCTGGTAATAGCAAGAGTCTATAAAAGGAAGAGTGAGACATACCCTTAAGCTTGCAATATGCTCGAAACATTAAGGCCAAAACCTCGGGGGGACTTGTCAGCTTAAGCATCAAAAATGCTCACAATATCCTATACAGATGAATAAATGAAATACAGCCAAGCCAGTGCTCAGTCCTGCTTAATCCATGACAGTTTCGTTTACCGAGAGTTTATAAGGAAGAGTATGACACTCAGTTCTTTCTAATAGAATAAGCTTGCAATTTATTCAAAACATTAAGGCCAAAATCTCTGGAGGGGGGCTTCTCAGCCTGTAAACACACCCGCTGACATATTTCAAAAACGGGCGTTTTCGCCAAATTCAACGCCAATCATTATGTTGAGTAGAATGAGATCTTTTTAACGATATAGAAATTATACAGTTTGGTGCAGGCAATCTTTTACCAATCCGGCAAACAAAACATCCTTTCCACGAAAATTTTAGGAATTTCATAATTTCTTCAAAATGCCTTACGTTGTTGCCAGATTTGTAAGAGAGAGCCAGAACCGAGCTACATAATTTTCATATTGTTGAAAAGATCTCGTTCTACGCAACATAATAATATAACAAGTAATATAACAGTAACTGCCACAACGCAGTTATATATATTATTACTTAATAGACTATGCTATACTATAGAATGCCCGAGTAGTTCGGATCAGCAAATGGTTGACCAACCTCAATTTTTAATTCGTTCAAATTCTCTGAACGTTAAGGCTGATAACTTTTTATCTTTTTAAACATCTTTTTTAAACATCTTTTTTAGACAACAGATACTCTTTCTAAGATTTGTCTGCGAAACTTGCAAGATAAAATTACCATCGAGTTCTCTAGCAGTCCAGAAAATTGCGGAATGGAGCACAAAGACAAATAAAAACGCATGTTCAAGAAGCGCTAAGGAAGGGCCTAACAAAGTGTCAGTCAGGTGGTCATATCACTCCATTTCAGGAAACACTAGACTCTAACGTAGACATTAGAAATGACGCAGTATTATCGGTGATCTCATTTGCATAATTTGCAGGTGGAAAATTGTTTGATTTTGATTTCTAGTCAGAGGAGGCAAGGTAGAAATTTTGTTCAGCACAAATAAATATTCGGTATTGCCCCCTACATAAAAGCTAAACTTGCTAAAAGCTCAAAATTTTTAATTCGAATAAGTAACTATTATTCCCCCAAATTATTTTCTTCTGGTATTTTACTCATTAACACGTTTTGACAATGGTTCCCCCTGAAGTAAAAAAAGTGAGCAGCTAGATTTACACACTAAACATAAGCTGTCTACCTGACAGAAGAAAATTTTCAGTTCAAAAATGGGTCCACCCATTACAAGTATTTCGCCTTCGGCGAAATATAAATTGTTGCTGTACAATTTTGTCTGCTCAAGTTATAGTATTTAATTTGGCAAAATCGCCCGTTTTTGAAAAATGTCAGCGGTGTGTGTTTACAAGAGAAGCCCCCCCCCGAGATTTTGGCCTTCATGTTTCGAACAAATTGCAAGCTTATTCTATTAGGAAGAACTGAGTGTCATACTCTTCCTTATAAACTCTCAGTAAAAGAATCTGTCATGGATTAAGCAGGTACTGAGCACTGGCTTGGCTGTATTTCATTTATTCATCTGTATAGGATATTGTGAGCATTTTTGATGCTTAAGCTAACAAATAGTGCAAATAATAATAATAATAATAATAATAATAATAATAATAATAATAATACTAATACTAATACTAATACTAATACTAATAATAATAATAATAATAATACTAATACTAATACTAATACTAATACTAATACTAATACTAATACTAATAATAATAATAATAATAATAATAATAATAATAATAATAATAATAATAATAATACTAATACTAATACTAATACTAATACTAATACTAATACTAATACTAATACTAATACTAATACTAATACTAATACTAATACTAATACTAATACTAATACTAATACTAATACTAATACTAATACTAATACTAATACTAATACTAATACTAATACTAATACTAATACTAATACTAATACTAATACTAATACTAATACTAATACTAATACTAATACTAATACTAATACTAATACTAATACTAATACTAATACTAATACTAATACTAATACTAATACTAATACTAATACCAATACTAATACTAATACTAATACTAATACTAATACTAATACTAATACTAATACTAATACTAATACTAATACTAATACTAATACTAATACTAATACTAATACTAATACTAATACTAATACTAATACTAATACTAATACTAATACTAATACTAATACTAATACTAATACTAATACTAATACTAATACTAATACTAATACTAATACTAATACTAATACTAATACTAATACTAATACTAATACTAATACTAATACTAATACTAATACTAATACTAATACTAATACTAATACTAATACTAATACTAATACTAATACTAATACTAATACTAATACTAATACTAATACTAATACTAATACTAATACTAAAATATTAATACTAATACTAATACTAATACTAATACTAATGACTAATACTAATACTAATACTAATACTAATACTAATACTAATACTAATACTAATACTAATACTAATACTAATACTAATAACTAATACTAATACTAATACTAATACTAATACTAATACTAATACTAATACTAATACTAATACTAATACTAATACTAATACTAATCCTAATACTAATACTAATACTAATACTAATACTAATACTAATACTAATACTAATACTAATACTAATACTAATAATAATAATAATAATAATAATAATAATAATAATAATAATAATAATAATAATAATAATAATAATAATAATAATAATAATAATAATAATAATGTTTGTACCAAGCTATCTGATTTCTATTTCACTTGCAAGTTTAGGTAAGTACGGAATTGATGCTAAATTTTAATCCGCACAGTAAGAATAAGCAATGCACCTACATCTCTGTGACTGCCAACTACAACAAGCCTTTAACAACTTTCTTCTTTCTGTTCACCGGTCCAATTTTTCGTAGTCCGGCTGGCTTCCTCGCGACACCGGCCCTCACCGGCAGGGCGACTTGCCAAAATACAAGCTAAAATCGAAAATATTTGAAGGCAATTGCTCCTACGCAGTTCATCGCCTAAATTGTTACAGGACAGTCGCTCTGTAACAATCGGTGTATTAACTGTTAAATCCTCCGGGAGGCTACATTTAGTATTCAAGTTCGCAGGGCTGGCCACCGGCTGGCGAAATCCTTAGCCGGACCGTTTTGGGCCGTCCGACGACGATCAGTTGTCGGGTCGTCGGAAATGATATTTTGCAATGCCAAAGTAGAAACTCTATGTAAAAAAAGGTCTAAAAGCTTATTATTAATTAACTAATAGCTTCTAAATTAGCCAAGTCAAATTACTAACCAAACCTTCAGCTACCTAACGAAATAACAGTTTTTGTTTACATTTTATTCTGTATTTATGAAAACCTGTCCTTAGGGAGCCAAGTGGTACTCCAGAGTTTGCGGGACATATAAAATCTGCTTTGCAAAGCTGTGACTGTCAAGTCAACTGTTACCTGCCTCTAACTGTCTTTCTTTTCTGTTTAACTAAGCCTCTCTCTTTACCTATAGTTTTACCTAAGCGCCACAAGGAATGTTTTTGTTTCACCAAACGGTCAATCATTTTCCTGTTTCGGGACTTGTGACTGCTGTCCAAGCTTTGGCATAGTTGCCTGATCAAGGAATCTTGAGAGATTCCCAGCCGGCCCATTTCCGTCAAGTCTAGAAAAATTCACAGTGATAAATTTCTTCAACACTTGCCAGCTACTCCTAACGGCCAACATTAGACAACTGACCACCTTAATACCGACCACGACTGATACCTTAACTTCAACTCAAAATGTGTAGCAAACGACACCTCCTGTCTTATAGTTGAGTCAAGCATACCAATGAGTTTTACGATGAGGAACAATTGGTTCTGTTCATTTGAAAAGACTTAGACCATTAATACAGAGGTTCAGACTACGCCGAAATGTGAGTCAACTGCCGGTTCAACGTCCATTCATAAGTCAACCTACCCCACAGGCAAAACGTCGACTTCAGAGTGGCAAAGTACCACGGTGGAACCAGAGCATAGCACTACGAATTCGGGAATTACGACTACGAAATCTAAAAGAAATTCCGTAAAGCATAGCGACATTGACCTTGAACTGGCACTGAAAGTTAACTGGGAACAAGACTGAATTGTAAACAAAGTGCTAATTAACAAGTTTTGAAAAAATAAGCGCTCCAACAGTTGGGTTTGGTTATCCCGTTCATGTATGCATTTTCTCAAGCCCAACGGATGAAAGTGGGCAGTTTTGCCCGGCTTTGTCAGCCGTTTTTTTACTGAGGGCACTAAGATAGGTAGGACTGCCAGGAACAATAGCCAATTAATTTCCCGAAGGCTCCAGTTGTCGGCAGTAAAAATCTTTAGAAGCTATCAAAGTCGGGCAAAGTCTGCCCAAATTTCATTGAAAACTTGAAGGGCAAACCGACTTTTATACCCCGACACGTACTTCCTGCCCTGAACAATGCTTGGCTCACATGACGTATTTCTGTATAGAGTCCGTTTCGGACAAAACTCAATACTGTACTAAAGCAGTTAATTTTCTGAATTAACAGATCTCGCTTCTCACTGTAAGAATTTAGGCCATTTATGGTATTAGTTTGGCAGGTATTATATATATTTAGTTTGTCCATTTGCATTATTTGTACTAATACTTGAATTTGCAAAGTGAAGCTACTCTGTGAAAATGCTGTACTGTATACTGTTGGTGTATGGTTGTATTTCCACGAAAGACAAAGACGAAAGCCACATCCCCCAGGATAATTCCCAGCGGGACTAAAAGGCGCTTGAGGCGCTCCAACCATCTGAGGCACAGGAGTTTTAGGAATGAGCTGAAACCAAGATTGGGAGCTAAGTTTTTGCAAGGAGTACCACAACTAACATCAAGCCAGAAACCTGTATTTTGTAAATTCAAAAGCACACATCATCATCATCGTCCGTTTGTTGCTTAGAACGCTAATTTTGCAAATGGGGTCACCTTACACTCGTTTGCTTTGTCGCTCTGCCTTTAATCGTTTCTTGCAAAGGCCAGCACATGAAGTGCATTATAATGCCCAGTTAGAGATGAGCACGGACCGATTTTTTATGCCCACCCGAAAACTTGTCCGCCCAGTTTAAAAATTATCTCACCCCGGTCTGTTCGTAACATTTTCCGGCTCGGGTCGGCCCGTAAGGTAACACAATTCAAAATTTAGAAGAAAAGTCCACAAAAAGCAAGTTTTTAAAATTTTACTAATAATATCATTTCAAAAGCTTCAACATGCACAAGGAAGGAAACGAAATTACACGATGCAATGCTAAACTTGAAAAGTTAAATTTTGCTACAGAATAACCAGAATGAGCAAATGTTAGCTTTATTAGTGTTTTCCCAAGACTATCTTCGAGTCGATCCGGCTCGCAGCTGATATATTTTTCGGTCGGCCGAAGCTCCCATCAATAATGTCCAGCTGTCACAGAACATCACAGTGACAGCATTTAGTTTGCAATTACTCAAAAACGGAAAGCAAAATCTAAAAAACTGGTTTTTATTTCAGATGGTGCCCAAACGTTTCGCTGCTTTCAGAGCTGCGATTGTTTCGCAAATTTTGGAATTATTGACTGCGCCAGGTCCCTTGCAACTTTCCCTTCCTGTCCGTTTCCTGCGAATCCGGAAAAATACACAAGTATCGACTTAGCCAAGAAACTGCCGGTTCAGCGTCCATTCATAAGTCAACCTACCCCACAGGCAAAACGTCGACTTCAGAGTGGGGAAAGTACCACGGTAGAACCAGAGCATAGCACTATGAATTCGGGAATTACGACTACGAAATCGAATAAAATTCCGTAAAGCTGGGCGACATTGACCTTGGACAGAAACAGAAAGTTAACTGGGAATAAGACTGAATTATGAGGGTTGGTTATCCCTTTCATGTATGCATTTTCTCAAGCCCAACGGATGAAAGTGGGCAGTTTTGCCCGGCTTTGTCAGCCGTTTTTTTACTGAGGGCACTAAGATAGATAGGACTGCCAGGAATAATAGCGAATTACTTTCCCCGCATCATGAAGATTCCAGTTGTCGGCAATGAAAACCTTTAGAAGCTATCAAAGTCGGGCAAAGTCTGCCCAAATTTCATTGAAAACTTGAAGGGCAAACCGACTTTTATACCCCGACACGTACTTCCTGCCCTGAACATTGCTTGGCTCACATGACGTATTTCTGTATAGAGTCTGTTTCGGACAAAACTCAATACTGTACTAAAGCAGTTAATTTTCTGAATTAACAGATCTCGCTTCTCACTGTAAGAATTTAGGCCATTTATGGTATTAGTTTGGCAGGTATTACATATATTTAGTATGTCCATTTTCATTGTTTGTATTAATACTTGAATTTGTAAAGTGAAGCTACT
This sequence comes from Trissonchulus latispiculum, assembly GCA_030248195.1. Classification (NCBI taxonomy): domain Eukaryota; kingdom Metazoa; phylum Nematoda; class Enoplea; order Enoplida; family Ironidae; genus Trissonchulus; species Trissonchulus latispiculum. The sequence goes on from JASAND010014886.1 coordinate 23,319, forward strand.
CTGTGAAAATGCTGTACTGTATACTGTTGGTGTATGGTTGTATTTCCACGAAAGACAAAGACGAAAGCCACATCCCCCAGGATAATTCCCAGCGGGACTAAAAGGCGCTTGAGGCGCTCCAACCATCTGAGGCACAGGAGTTTTAGGAATGAGCTGAAACCAAGATTGGGAGCTGAGTTTTTGCAAGGAGTACCACAACTAACATCAAGCCAGAAACCTGTATTTTGTAAATTCAAAAGCACACATCATCATCATCGTCCGTTTGTTGCTTCCAGCAGATCGTACTCTGAAGGTCTGGGGTGGGGTCTAAGCCCCCCCCCAACCCGAACAAGGTACAAGCCCTGCCGCCGTCAGGGACAAGGGGTAATGAAAACATGGCCGGAAAAAATTAGTTTTTACACTAGAATATTAAAAAATTTCTTGCATCGCCGGATCTCAATCTTAATCTTAATAAAATTAGCGTTAATTTTTCGGCAAAGTTCACTAATTTATTCTTGAGGTACAAGCCCCCCTCGAAAATTTCAGTTCAAGGTACAAGCCCCCCTCAAAATTTTCTGGGGACAAGCCCCCCTAGGACCCGGCCCTATGTTAATGTATCCCTGCGACCCAAAGACTCGTGGCTGAGATGGGGATCGAAGTTCGAAATTCCACAACCTTTGGCGATCCAGGCCAACGCTCTACCGATTGAGTCCACCAGCCCAAGCACAATCTAGCTGAAGTTTAAATTCTTTCCGAAACTTTAGTGACACGTTTTTGAATAGGTGACGGTGACCGTTATTGTAATCCTTTTTGCTGCTTAAAGCTGACAATGAGTGCAAACGGGGAGTTAATTGCCAACAGCAAGGGTGGTATTACAAAACTCAGAATCACCACCATAGCTGCAGGAATGAAGAAATGCAGGAATCTTTATATGTGCTTAAACTTTGACATTTTCAAAAACTGAATTCCAACATACTCTTGGAACAGATATTATTATGAACCCATGTTACATATTCCAACCTATTTTGATCATGCTCATCCGGCTTGAAGCTCTAAAAACATGTTATTACTAATAGTTGTAAAGGTGTATAACAAAATAAGCTGAAAACATCAAGTGGGTTTGCCCCAGTTGGCGGCAGCACGCTCGGTCACGCTCATATTCAAATTGCAGACGGTTGATGGTTGAGAATTGCGGAGAACTGAACGAAACAACTCAAAATTTAAACTTGATATTCATGAATATGTAGCTATTAATTTATGTACGAAAATGAGCAAAATCCGTCCCCTAAAAATTTTCCATGGTGGACCCCCATTAAATTTGAAAATATTTCTCACTATTTATGACTTAAATGGACACCGTTACAACAGTTAAAGTAGAAGCAGAATGTTTGTTTTAAAAATTAGATTATACTGTTTACGTTTACGTGTTAAGTTTGCTAGGTAATTGTCAACGCTTTAAGGGGGCGATTCCTTTTGGAGACATCAACTTTGAACCGTTATTGCTCATTTAATACTTAGAGCTAAGAAGCAGTTTTTGATCACAATGGAGCTTACATCTTCTCTTTCTAATGAATGCAACGTAATTAATTTTGGATTTCGAAAAGAATTTTAACGGATTTTTGAAGAAGTGCAAGTTTTCAGATTTTTTGCAGACTGAAGTAAATTTTTTCAAGAGGCATTGATCATACCATTTGATACCTCTATCAGATGACCAATTTTATTTGTTATGAAATCGCTCTTCGTAATGGAGAAATTCGCTAATCTAGCTAACTAGCTAATTAAGCTTATCTCTTCGTAGAACCAGTATCGAGATTATGTGCAACTATGAAAATTGTTTATAATGATGAGACCAATCGATTGAGTACTTTTTTAAAAATTCAATGATTTTGAAATATGCCGTTTTTGGCGGTAAGCCAATTTCACTCATCAAACGGCAAAGAACAAACTCTTGTATTACTAACTAACTATAGCCGTGGCTGAAACAAATTTTGCACGTGTATTTATAGTATTAAGAGACCGTTGTGCGCAAAATTTGAGTTCAATCGGATATGTACAGTAGTAGTAGTTGCAAGCAATTTTCCCACTTGCAGTCCGAATCGCGCAACGCTTGAGCAATGTTTGTTAGAAGCATTCTGTTTTCTATTTCACTTGCAAGTTTTGGTAAGTATTGGAATTATTGCTAAAATTCGGTCAATGCTAAAACCACTAAGTATATGTAAGCATTAATCTGTGACTGCCAACTGAAACATGCCATTAGTCTGACTATAGTCTAACTGCAGATTTAGAGGTTGTGGAAATAAGAACACAGCTACTACTCAACGTGCCAATCGAATTCCAATTTTTAAGCTTTTTAAGAAACATTTGCATGATATTTTTCCGTGATTTCTTAAAGATCGGACCTAAGGGTCTAAGATGTGATTATCTAAGAAAATTGAGTGGCACAAGAGGTGTGCTTGCCGGCCAACACATTCTATTTTTCTCCTGAGTTTAGCGCAAGAGTTGACCTAAAGTGAGCATTAAACCAGGCGAAATCTTTTGAAACAGGTATAGGAGGTCTTGTGACTCGTAGACAATATTCAAAGTAGCCTTCTAGCAGGGAGAATCTTGCCTAGGCCCGCCCAGATGTAAGCTCTGTGGAATTTATCAGTGCTGCGTTGCTGATATCCAAGAAGGTAGAACGGTAGCAGTTCCACTAATTGAGCCAGTGCTTTTAACCTGTGGCCAGACTTAGTGTGTGGCTCTGTCAATTCAAAGAGTTTGCTAGCTGGCTCAAAACATTGCAGCGATGGCTCATTAAGTAATAAGTAGTACTGCTGCCTTCAAACAGGTAAATTGCGCGTATATTGTGTTGATGAAAATTCTCCGAGACTAAACTACAGCCGTCGCCAACAGACTTGATCAATTATTAATTTAAACATTTTAGTTTAGTACTATAGCATATGTGTTTCCGGTTTCAAAAGTTTTGGCATCTTTTCCTGCTTCAACAGCTTTCTTTTTATTTCAGTGAGTGCACAATCTTCTTCCTGTTTTGCGAGTTGTGACTGCTTCCAAAGCTTTGGATTGGTTGACTGTTCCCGTTCCACTCGGATTTTTCCCTCCGGTTCATTTCCGCCAAATTCGAAGAGATACACTGTGATAAATTTCTTCGACAACTGTCAGCTAACTTTGACAGCCAACATAACTCAACTGAGTGGACTGCACAGCATTACCTTTAGTCAAGAGTGTGCCTCAAATCCAACCTCTTGTGTTACAGTTGAATCCAGCATACCGTTAAGTTTCATCTTGCGCAACAACAGGTATTGCTCTTCAGAAAGGACTACAATTGCCAGCACACAGGTTAAGACTACACTTAAACCTACCTCGCCCGCTAATCAAACGACAGCTGCTGATCTAACCTCTTCTAGTGGTGAAGCGTTGCCTTCGAAATCGGAAAGAGCCACAACGGAATCGAAAATTACGACTTCGGAATCGGAAATTAGGACGGCGAAATCGGAAATTACGACGACGGAATCGAAACGAAATCCGGCAAAGCACGGCAAACTTGACCTGGAGCTGAAACTGAAACTGACCTGGGACCAAGATTGAATCATATGCCAAATCTGATAATTATCTAATTAATAGTTAATGATTATATTAACTAGCTCATAATTATCTAATTAATGTAGTAAATGAGACTACAAAGCTTTAGGGGTGGCTAACCCTTTCATGCGTGAAACTTCAGTTTCAGGCTCAATGGCTAAGAATGATAAGAGTTTTTACTACCGCCTATTTTACTGAGAGCACCTACAGAGAGGAGACTGTTACCACTGACGACGAATCAAGTTCACGATATTTTGAACTACGATTTAATGTTACCGGTGTTTCCAGGAAACCTTAAAAGCCGTGTCAAAGTCGGGCAAAGTTGGCTTTCTGCTAAACTTTCATTGTAAGATATCCATTATGTCGGTACATATTATCAGAACTGCTACAATGTTCAGTGACAAGCACAATGAGGGTCAGCATACACTGAAATCATATCTACTAATTGAAATTCTTTAATCTATGAAGTCCTCTGCTTTCTGCCAAAAGATTAAGGAATAAACTCTGCTTAGCAGCAGCAGATAAACATTGAACATTTTTCAAATATTTTTGCCAAAATCGTCATTAATCTTAGGTGAGTCTCCGTTCCAAATCCCCCACTATTCTCTTTGGATCAACTACTCTTCCTGTGTAGAATCATTTGATCACAGACTGTGAACCGTTGGTAAATAATTATGTGATAAAAAGATTACTAAGGGATTATTTTTGCCAGTAGGTAGCACACTAGGAGCATTCGTGAACAGCGGCATCAGATTTTGATCTGTGATGTACCTGTGAAGACTTAAATTTCTGCCTGGTATCTGTTCCCATGTATGGACTGGACGATCCATGATATATCCCATAATTAGTACCATACTCTCATAAACGGACCGATTTCAAGCAAATTGCAGTGTTATTGCAAGTCCATTTTAGTGTTTTGACATAGTTTTAAAATGTGAAATTTTAGTAAATTTGAACTTTGTGTCAACTTTGTGTTGTTTGTCAACCGTCTGTACATAATTATGCCCTTCCACTTGGATCTGACTACTCTGCTCTTGCATACTGATGAGCTGGCTAGAGTTCACAAATGTGACCCCATTTTAATTCCATTCTGGTCTGAGCTGATGTTATTATTGCACGTCATGCAAACTATATAG